>JARHVA010001377.1:2175000-2355000 GCA_037957365.1 Torreya grandis
CATTTTTTTATGGCTTAGACTCTTTAGTATGTATGCCAATATCAATAATGTTATCATCAATAAAATCTTGGATCTTCTGTTTGAGTCTAAAACATCTATTTGTGGAATGTCCAATGTATCAATGGAAGTCACAATATGCATTGATATAATAAAATTTAGATTGTAGTTTAGACATATATACTTCCATTGGTGTAGGAAGAGAGATGAGATTGAATTAAATTAGCTTTAATGATAATACATGAGGATGTGATGGTAACCTTTAGAATTACCTCCTTGTTGGAGCTTTTAATTGAATCTTTTGTGTTGGTTGTGAGATAGTAATTGTAATCTTATCTTTATTATTGCTATCATTAGATTAGGTTTTATAATTTTGAGTACTTTAAAATTAGAATTTTAATTATATTTAAGCTTGTTCAAATTAATAAATTTGACTTCACTCTCTTTGTTTGTATGGCATAGCTCTTTAAAAGATTTGAATTTATCAAGCATAATGAACTCTTGAAGTGGAGATATCAAATTTTGAGTGAAGATAACTTGAAGGTCATTATTAGACATTTGATTTTTCATTTTTGATATCATAGTATTGTATATTAGAGCATATTCATTGATTGTTTCATTAAACCTTTGTTTGAGTTTTACAATTTAAGCATATGATATCTTTTCACCAATGTTGATAAAAAATTGTGTTAAAAATTGATTTGTCGATGGATCGTAAGCCTTTATTGATTGAAGAGGAAGATCATAAAATCATATAAAACCATATTATTTGATAGTTATTAAAAATATTTTTGTCAATAATTTTTCATTATCTGCATAGTCTATATAATATGTATCAAATATAAATTAATGTTATTCAGGATCACCTTTGCCTTCATATAAAGGAATCTTGGGAGCCACAAAGATAACTACTAATGGATAATATGCAATTTTAGGGGCCAAATGGTTGTGTAAAAAATAACATGTGTTTATGGAAGGGCTAGAATGAGAAAGAGATCTCTCAATTTGAGATATCTTAGCTTGTATGGAAATAACTATATGCTCAATAGTAGTATTTGAATAGATGAATGGAGGGGTATAAGTATCTTGATTAGGCATAGGCATGGATACCTGTTAGAAACTAAGTGATGTTTTAAAATCAACTGATGATGATATGGAAGTAATTAGAGGTGTAGAAATAGGAATGGATGCACTAGTGGAAGAGGAAACATTATAAGTATGGGATTTAATCAATTGAAAAGGAAAATATTGTGGTGTAGATATGGCTAATTTACCTTGATGCTCAACTTTTGATTATAGAAGTAGATTAATGATATTATTCACAACTTGGGGGTTCTATAAAATATTTTGATGAAATCTATATAATTATTACAATTGATTTTGATCTACTTTATTAAGCTCGTATAGATCAATATGAGTTTATTATTCATTATGTACATTATAGTTCTCATCATTATTTTTATTATCAATATCAGTGTGAATTTCAACTTCAATGGACTAAGGAATTTGAATAGTAGCATTATTATTTTGAGAATAAATATCATGATGTGCCATTGTATAAAAAATCAAAGGGGACTCCATATATAAAAAAGGAATACCACTTATCTAACACTACATCTTAGAGGCATATTATACAATATTAATCAAAAGAGCTAATGACCATGAATACATTGCAAGCAAAAATCAAGGTATAAAGGGTGCTCTAGTTAAGGTTTTGAATTATAATGTGGGATCTCAAATATACTTTCTCATTTCTAGAGTATTGTTGGATCATATTTTAAAACATTAACTACAAGGTAAAACCATGCATGTAGCCCATTATCCCATCTTCAAGGGTAAGATGAGAATAACTTCTTTGGGAAATACACTCCTCTCAGGTGCAACACAAATCAAATGACTAAAATAACTTCTTATGGTGTAAACAAGGGACCTTATGCATTTATAGTATACTTTGAGGTATGGAGAAACTAAAATCCATGTATAGTGATGTCTAGGACTCAAACATTAGGATGTTATCCCTCACTTCATGGTGCTGGTAAAATAGGTCACTGCTTAGCCAAAAATGATAATTCTCTATGTAGTTTTACAACTATTGGAATAAATTTGCTAAAAATAAGGACAAAGAAAATATAAAATAAAGAAAAAATTAAATTAAAACATTTTTCTGTATAAATATAAACAAATTTCAACCCAAGGTCGAAAGAAATGTTTTAGTGTCAAATTTTATCCAATGTGACATGATAATATCTTCAATGTCAAATTAAAATCCAAAGTTGAAAAATATTGGCTCATGGTGTTAGATATATATCTAAGTTTGAAGTTTATTTCTTTGAGTGTCAGGAATTTATAGAATTTTATATGAAATCCTAAGACAAAAATCAAACAAATCATAAGTAGTGTTCTAATAAAAAATTATGGTTCACCAAAATGTTTAGATGTTTATTTTGATTTAACAAAATAAATGTTATAACCATCAAATTATTAATGATTATTTAGGATATAGAATATACATAATATGAATTTAAAATATCATAAATTTCAAAAATTGAGATGAGCTAAAAATAGTAACTGATAGTTGAATGTGTAAACCTAGCTCAAATCTTATTTATTGTAACTATGTAGGTAGATCACTTCTACATATCTAACTAAATATGTCTTTGGACTATGTCATGCCTTAAAATAAAATTCTAAAATGATTGGGGTTAAATTCACACTAGGATGGATAGGGGCACATTGTGGCCTTGTCTTTTAACTACGACCGCATTTACATTGATTGTGTGATTGATTCTTCTATTTGTGTACTTGTGTTTCTCTAATATAGTTGAATATTTTTATGTTGTTATTGATTTTTCATGAAGAAGACCTATAATAAAAAAAATTATTTATTATATAGGCATAATATTTGGAAACATTATCATTTATTGATGTTTTCTCTTTTGTATGAACTTGTCAAGTTTAAATCTTTCTGAGTGCATACCTTACAAGGTGTAATAGGAAATGGATGGGTAGACCATTGGTGCTTCACAATATTGTTAGTCAACTCTATCATTACCTAAACCCATAACGAATCCTACTTATCCAACTCCCCAAGAAATTAAACCTTATTTATCCATTCTTCTAATAAAATATCCTTTAAAATAGCTCCTAACTAAATAGACACCCTCTTTTCCTACTAAGTCAATTGGGTGGACCCTGTTATAAAAGCTAAAGCATATATTACAAAACTAAGTTGGCAAGGCTAACCTAGTTCGAGGCCTAATGGTAATTTTTTATTAAAATTGGTTGTGTTGACTAACCTTCTCGACTAAAATTATGAAAGGGTTGGGCATATCCATTGTTATAAATACAAGGCTCATTTCAATCCCATAGAGAAAAATTCATTTTTGTATTATTACATCTCAAAATTCTGCTACATTTACATTTAAAGGAGCCATTGCTAAGGGTTTGCCTTAGAGGAAAGATAACTTATCTTGTGGGAAGTCTTAGATGCAAAGTAGGAGTGTTTTAGCCTAAATATAATTTGTAGAGTGTGATCCTTACAAAGACACAACCTCTTGCAAAGCACCATTGGCCAAGGGAGAGATTGATTCTTGATAGGTTCACCCAAAGGTAAATAGCTCTAACTTTCACTTTTTCATTTGATAGATAGATATTGCACAAAGTAACAAGTTTTGAGTGTATATCCCCTTGATTATATTACCTCTATACTTAAACTTAATATAGTCATAGAGCCTTCTTTGCTTGTCATTTTCCATCTTAGGTGATCTAGGCCCCCATTTATCTACCATGATCTCTTAATTTTTTATTTGTGTTAAACCATCCCCCTTTGTGCCACAAACTTTGGTGAGCACTAGATTAATTGCATTTTATGTATTAGAAGGCCTAGCTAGGGTTATTACATAGTGTTATTTGACTAGAGGCTTTGGAAACCTCTCATTTAGTGTTATGTGATAAGAGATTCCTTGGTTAGGCTTAAGAGATTTAACTTGGTCATGTCCCCATATAAAAATTATCACAATAGATGTTATTTGATTACCTTCTCTGAGCTTAGATTTACTAAGTAGGTTAAGTTTTATATCTATATTACTTTGTTACATACATTCGGGTACACACAACATGAATCTAACCCTTGCATTTATAATTTCTAATTTATAGTCAACTAGGTTGTATTAGGCGACCTATTTTTGACCTCTATCTTTATATCCATGATCTACAATTAACTAAAAAAAATCCTATTACTTGCATTTGTTTATGCATTCAAATACATTACCATAGTTAACCCGTTGATTTTCTTTATTTGTAGATCCATGATCTAAAGTCAACTAGGTCATGATGGTTGACCTAGTTTTATCCTTTGTTTTCATGATGTTACCTCTAATAAACTAGGTCATGTTGGTTTACCTATTTATTCTTTCTATTTTATAAATTTTCACTTACAACCAACTACATCAGGCTAGTTGAAGTAGTTCATTTTAATAGTCTTTATTTTTCAATTTCCAACCAACTAAGTTGTGTTGTTTGACCTATTTTATTTTACCATTTTCAGTTTATAGCTTTCTACAGACTAAGTCGATGTGGTCACCCCTATATAACCTCCATGTTTATTATATTTTTGCCTCTATAGGATTAAATCAAGTCTAGATGACCTAATCAATAGTCAGATTTTCATCACTCTCAGTCAACAAACTAAGTCAACTTGGTTGATCTAGTTATATTGCTCAGGTTCATTATAACCAAGCTTCATACTTCAATATTTTCTAATTATTTTAGTTTGTCATTTCTATTTTTAGTAAACATACTAAGTATTTCAAATTTCTAATCTATTTTACTAATTTTTTAATTATGTAAAATTGTATCAGACAATCAACTAATTTAAACTGTCTGAGTTAGTTATGTGTTTGTTCGCTCTTCCAACAAACTAAGTCAACCTAACCAACTCTATTTATTTTTGGCTTATTTTTATAATAGACTACATCAACTTGCCTAACTTTATTTTGTTCTATTTGCCCACTAGATTGGCCTTGCCAACCTTGTTTTATGTGTTTTAATTTCAGTATAAGAAAGATAATTCAATCTCATTTCCTAGTAATTAATCTCATTTTTTCTTTGAAAATAGTTGGTTGAATGTTTATTTACTTTGTAAAATTGTAAATTGATTTTTGACACTTAATTTTTGCCTTTATTTTCACTTTGTCTTGATTTCCTTAGAAACTATGTATTAGTAGTTTTAAAAATACTTAGCTAATGTTGTGAAGGGATACATGGTACTTTGTTTACAATCCTTATCTATAATTTATAGATATAATGGTATGATGAGCTTTCCCCAATACTCATAGCCATAGTATAGAGCTAAACATGGTGTTTAATTTCCATGTACCTCACGGTATTTTAGAAATGCCTAGGATTTCTTTTTAAATTGAACCTTAGGAATCCATGCATCCATTTAATTTTATGGCACATCAGTTAGCAGTTAGCATCAATAAGTTACTTCCAACTTATCTTTGAAACCAGGTTTAATGGGATACACTAATGGTACTTGTTTTATAATGATTATGAAACATTAGGTCATCATTATCCAACTAACAAGTATCTTTAGAAGCCTACAAATTAATTATAACTTTTTAGTACAACTTCCTGATATTATTTTCAAATAATTAGTTAGCATTATTAGTTAAAAAATTATATTTTATGCTTGTTGCATGATATTCTCTATTGTATTGCAGATTATATCAACCAAAATTAATACAGTCTTGTGTTATGTGTTTCAACTAGATCAACCAACATCAACCTAGTTAAATGTGTGTAAAAAGACTAATTCGACTAGGCTTGACTCAGTCTTATATTTTTTTTTCAAACTACTATTAAAAACATTAGATTAAACTAACTTGACAAGTTTGACCTAGTCAAACTTTATCTTTTCCTACCTGTATGACTAAGTCGACCAGATGAACTCGGTAGGTTTTTAAAACTTTGTCTTTTCCTACATATACAATTAATTCAACCTACTCAACCTATTAGGCTATCAAATTTTGGTCTTTCCATATTTTTATAACTAGGTCAACTAGCTCGACCCAATTGGTTTCCATACTGTGACTTTTTACTGTCTACCTAACTACATCGACTAGCATGACCTAATAGATTTTTAGACTATTATTTATCCTTGTCTACCCAACTAGGTTGACTAACTTAACCTATTAGTTTTTTATACTATTAATTTTTCCTATCTACCCAACTACGTTGAGTAGCTCAACCTAATAGGTCTCTAGACTATTATTTCTCCCTATCTACCCAGTTAGGTTGACCAGATTGATCTAATAGGTTTCTAGACTATTATTATTCCTTACCTACCTAACTAGGTTGAATAACTCAACCCATGAGGTTTTTAGACTATTATTTTTCCTTTTTTTCCCATTTAGGTCAGCCAACTTGACCTAATAGGTTTTCAGACTATTCCTTTTCGCTATCTACCCAACTAGGTGGACTAGCTCGACCAAGAAGGTTTCCAGACTATTAATTTTTCCTATCTACCCAACTAGATTGACTAGCTTGACTGAGTAAGTTTTTAAACTATTATTTATCTTTTTTGGCCAACTAGGTCGACTACATTGACTCGATAGGTTTCTAAACTATTGCCTTTTTCTCTTTACCCAACTAGGTCAACCAGATCAACCCAGTAAGTTTCAAGATTACTAATTTTATCTTTAGCTTTCACCATAAAGTAATTTTTTTATGAAATTGAATTGAAAAATAAAAATGATACGATGAATTTAATTAACACCCTTAAACATCCCCATTCTCAACTTCCTTATACTACCATAGAAAATCCAGATGTAAGCAATGTTCATGTGGCCACTCAAACTAAAAACTATGGGTCACATCATTCTAAAACTATGGATCCACTTACCTATCCTCCATAAATGCCTATTGTTGAGGATGAGAGTGATCTAGATTATATTGCTAAACTGATACTTTTTATCAAAAAAAACTCAACATCAAAGAAAGGATCCCACGATCATCTACAATCTCATGATGGGACCTTACCTTTATTTTTCACCTTCACCTACACAACTTTCCTACAAGTATTGGGGTAAGTCACCCTATGAATTCTTCCATGAATTTTTATTTTTCTATGCCTTCAACTTTTTGTACTACTTCTATACACCTAAGAATTACTCACTCTATTACAACTAACTAATATTCTATTAGTCGACATTAATTCCCCTTCTTAGCCATAAATCTAATATCCCCTTCCATTAATATACATTTCACTAACCTTATCCCATCCCATTACTCCATTAATTCTCTCTAATCTACCATTATCCTAATCTAATCCCAATTATCTATTATATGTGAATTTTTAATTCCCATAACCCCACCTAACCACCTACTAGCCTATCCCCTAGGTATTCCTACATCCTTCAAAATCCTAATCCCATTATTTAAATCCATAAAAAAAACCTATTATCCACTAAACCTCCCCCTAATCCCACTTACCAATTAAAAATTCCAAAATAAAAAACCTTCCCACCCACCACCCTACACTAGCCTTTCCTAAACCCTTAAAACCCTATGAAGAGATCTCTAGAATTAGAGAGTTCTAGAAATATCTCCATTCTAGCCCTCATCCTCTAGAATTATCTATTCTATAGGATTCCATGGAATTAAAAATTCCATGAAAAACCCTCCACCCTAGATCTTGATGTCCCAAAATTCAAATTTAGACCATAAGATCTCCCTCCATGAATCTATAAAACCAACACACCCTCACTTGCTCAAGCTAATGAAGAAATGAATGAATGAATAAAGAAGTGAAAGCATAGCCCAAGCAAGTCATCTATCAAGCCTATCCAAGCCATTTTCAAGCATCTCCAAGCAATCCAACAATCATATTCAAGCATACAAATATTGGATCAGAGCCATGAGAAAGTAAATATGATGGTAAGCATGCACACTACACTCTGATTTACCTTTTCTATCCCTTCATATTGGTGTCATTATCTTTGGGTTTGCATTATCTCTTTGACAATATTTTATTTGGATCCCAAATTTGGTGCACACTACTTATTCTACCTTGCCTAGTATCTCAACTACTATGGTTGTATTTCCTCTAGCATGCCTACTATAACTACCCATATTCATACTCAAGTCAATGCCACCTCCAATGCATCTCAAGTCACTTCTACTAGTCAAGCCTCTATTAATATTAATCAAATTCTATTAAAATCCATGAATCAAATAGATAATTTTCAAAATAATAATAAAAATGAAATGATAAAATTTCAAAACCAACTTTTACAATTATAAAATCATCCTCAACCCACTCAATTGGGAGTGCACAATCCTAAAGCTTTGCCCCCCCCCCAAAACCACCCCCCCACCCCTTATATATTCACAAGGTAACCTTATACCTCAACCTCAACTTCTTAAAAAGGATGTCAAACACTTCAAAATGAACCTTAGTTCCTCAATTTGTAAACATCAACATAGGTGGTATTATTCCTACTATCACTTATAATGGATCCACTAATCCTGCATTACATTTTAAATATTTTAAAAACTTGTATAAATATTGGATTATGCTCAATACATTTTCCACCACCAAGATCTTAGTTAAAACCTTTACAGGTGACACTATGGATTGGTGTAATCAACTCAAATCTCATACTATATCCAGTTTAGAAGATTTAGTTAATGCATTGATACAATAATTATAAACTAACGATCTAAAATTGCCTAAGTGTTCATTAAATGATGGAATGCCTTGTCCAATAAAGTTAAACATAACATGTTAGAATACAATCTCTTCCACTTATTCACCAATGCTCTCCATCCTAAATTTTAATATCATGTTAGGACTCTCTCCAAAATCCTTGGAAGAAGCCCTCGACCAAGCCAAAGTCAATATTTTCTTATAAGACAATTTGGGCCTTCCCATCTACCTATCAGAACTTGAATGCTTATGAAATATAAAAATTTACATGCTCCTAATTATGGTTTTTTATGTACCTATTATTACATGCACACTATTGACACTATCATCCCAAGTGATTCTAGTGATGTTACTCTTCCACAACCACTTTCCAACAATCCTTTACCATAGCCCAATTCTACATTTTCCCAAGTGAATACTATAGATTATCACAAACCTTTTTCCATGGTATAAATTCAAAAGCATCTTCTTAGGCCTTCAACATGATATCTTGACCCTACTCTCCCTACCAAGCATTGGTATGATCCACACAAATTTTGTTGGTATAATACAAGCTAGGGTCATTCTCATGAGACTTGTCACCAATTAAGAAACTTTTCTCTTGAATATATTATTGGCCCTAATTTTGATCATAAATCCTTTATTTATGAGTATCAATAAGCTTATCAAGTGGTATCCAAGGTTAATGAAACCAAAACTAAACATGATTCCCTTAATCAAGCTAACACTCATCTCACTATTTACAAGGATCCCCTTCATAATCATCAATCAAGTACTACTCAACTTCCCATTACCAAAACTGTGTATGTCAGTCCTAATTATCTAACTAAAGATAAAAATGTTGTCAATATGAATAATATGAGGAGAGTAGTTTTCTATATAGATCCCTATCTACATTCTAACTATAATAATTTCCCAACTTTTTGTATTGTTCAATATTCTTACCCATCTCATTTTATAGAGCTTAGGAATATGTCAATGATTCCAAAAAAATATAAAATAACCTACTCCATCCACTATCCTACATGTTCCTAATCAACTAACACATTCAGATACTCACTCATTTTCCATTGACACAACTTATAGTCCTCACTTATCATCAATTTCTCCTCAATATGAATTACGTAAAATTATAAATCAACCTACTTCCTATATTTCTTCACCACCTACAAAATATTCAAAATAACTAAGCATCATCCCAAACATGACACTAAAAACATTACCTAATTCAACCCAATTAGATACACATGACAAACCTACATCAACTAAGATTCAATCACCTCTATCTGATATAGTTCTGATTGTATATGATGAATGGGTTCTTATAATATAACTTTATCATCTCCCATATCAAATTCTTTTTCTATAACTCATGAGGATTTATCATCATCATAATAAGTATATAATGCAACTCTTATTTAAAATGAACATCCCTTGACCTCTGCTTGTGATACAAGAAGCCACTTTATCTGTGTCTAAATCTAGTATTCTTCATCAATGCAAAGAAATGTCTATACACATTGATGAAACTATAAACACTTATCTCTCACTCAAATTTCATATCACTTTAATTATTGTTGACAAAATATTATTCCATGTGGATGATCTTCCATTATTTTTAGTGTCCAAATTGGTGATATCCAAGTCAAGCATGTTTTGATTAATGAAGGTTTTATCACTCATGTTGCCTTTCTTGACTTTATTAAAAGACTTGGGTACTTTGAATACAATATTAAATTTACCCAAAGTACATGTCAAGGTTATGACCAAAGATAAATTCCAATCTACCTTCTTCTTTGCAACCATTATCTTGATAAAAACCGGTCGATGAGATTTTTGTTACTCTAACAAAGATCAAACAATCTATTCTTTATACTTATTCGACTAATAATATCATTGACGATTGTACTATTTTCATACTTACAATTATAATAATGGATATTCATTGGATTGTCTCTTTTTAATTGGTTTTTTTAAGCTAAAAATATAGAATACTTAGATATCATTTTTATTTACAATATTCTTCCATAGTAGTAGTTATATTGATGTAGTTTCTCCTTATTCTACATCTAACATTATATCTTCTTCACTTGATGTTCCCAGGCTTGAGATGGAGCGCGCACACACACTACTTCTCAATTAGTCATAGTCAAGCCTCTCTAGAGTATGTGTCTTGATCCTACCATGATGGGACCATATCAGTTTGTTAGATTTTATGATCCTTAGAGTATGTTCTCTCCTAAAATATTGGCTACACTAAATTGACCTACATTACAATCCTCTCTCATAGCTAATGAGCCTAATATAAATTATAATCTAAGTTTTCCTATTGATGGTGATGGCATATTACCTCTACTTAAGCTTGATCCTCTACCTACATGATGGGAAGATGAACCATATTGTGAATTCTATAAGGTTGTCATTCGTTAGGCCAAGGATTATCGAACACATCAAAGATTCCTAACATAAAACTAGGCTTCAGGTTCCACTCCTACTATATATAACCAACCTCCATAGTCAACTACTCCTAGACACATTTGTTATTTTCATGACACAAGCATGCATTATTCTACTCATTATTGACATCTTTATAATAATATCAATTCGCTTCATCTAGCAAAGACATAGTTTGTTGATAACAATATACCTCTTCTTAAGATATTGTAGACACAAAAAATATGCACACCATGATTTTGAATGTCAAAATTCCCCTAGATCACCCTAGGACCCCCTCGGGGCCAATTTGACCCTCTTACCCTTAACCAAGCCTAACCAAAGTTAATTTTTTAAACTAACTTAACCCAACCTTTTACCTATTTTTAGCCTTCACCCTTAACTATCGATGGTCAAGATGACCATTGACAGTCACCTTAACCATCGACAGTCAAGGTGCACCTTCTTACCCACCTAACATGCAAACCATCTACCTTGCTTTTCTAAAAATAGCCTGTCTCAATCCATGTGCAATCCATTGCATTGGATTGCACATGCGAGTTATAATTAGAATGCCCAGTTCATGTCTTGTTGAAACTCTCTTGTATTTCCTATAAGAAGAGAGGAGCAAGAAGGTGAAAAGGATATATAATTGTTATCAAGAGATTGTGCATCTATAATTCTCCTTTTGTAGGTCAATCATCAATAATCTAGTGAACTAGATACTGTGTTAGAGAGCCAACTTACTGTCACAGCTCTACCAAAGTGTTAAGTATCATTACTCTATCAAAATCATATCAAACTCCACCAATGAGTCAATCACCTCAAGCATCCACCTGATCAGCTTTTTACAAGATAAGTACTTGATTTCCAACATTTAATTACTTTATTTGCCTTTCACACTTAGCCCAGCACCAACCCATCTCCCAAAATCTCACTTTGTGATCCCATTAACTAGTCATTTATCAACCCATATTTACATATAATAACCATCAATAATTGTCTCAACCATCGACAGTCTATCTAACTATCGACGGTCACCCTAAACGCTGATGGTCAGCCCAACTACCAATGGTCACTATGGTAGTAAATTCTAGTAAGTTGTTTCCACCTCCCTACCCCAAACCAAATCTAATTTTTTATGTCCCTACATGTTCACAGACCCTTGCCTAATTTTTTGAATTAGACCCCAATCATTTATCACTAGTATTAATCAATTTATCATTATTTTTAATCATTTCTAGTCTATTTTTTTAGCAAGCATTATTGTGTTCAATTTTATAACCTTTTTATTATTGATGCAAGTATTTTATATTTTATTTATAAACTTGATTATTTAAAACATGTGGATTGATAGTCCTCGAGGAAGTTCTTTCTTCCAAGATCTAGCTATCGCTAGGCAATCCACTTAACTATTTCTCTAACAAACAAATTTGCTTTAGTGTTATCTTATTTACAAGTCATCCTCCCAAGCCAAAGATTAATCATTCATAATCATCTGATTCAATGCATGCATAATCAAATAAGTTTTTCAACCATACCCATACTTAGTTTCTTCTTTTCTCTTTCCAAAATAATAAGTTGAAATTCACTGAAACATTTTGCCATGTCTGACGGGACCTTGAGTATTTACTTTGGGTTTTCTTTCTTTACATCTATATGAATTAACAAAATTGAAATCTCTTTTAGGTTTAAAATTAAGTGCATCTATTGTTTTCTTCTAATTTTATCTCACTTTGGATTAAGGCACAGTAATCTTATCATAGCATCAATTTTGTTGTACACACTAAACCAAACTACTTTCATCATTTAAACATCAAACAAACTTGAGACAAGGCCCAACTAGGATTTCATCACCTATTAGTAACCTTACCTTTTCTCGAATATCCTACTTGGAGGTCATTAGTAAGGGGAGAACCAACTCAGCTCTCTGGTTGAGTATAAAATCTAGATATTAATATATCTTGGCTAAGCACCCGACACCCTTATTGTTACGGTGTGTGAAGTGAAGGGGTAGGCCCTAATACTAAGCCATCTATTTATTCCAATATAAATCTTTTTTAGCACCAAAACAACCTGAAACCAACCATAGATTAATTCTATAAAACTTGATCTATAAGCCAACTTCTATCATACATTCTCATAATTTAAGTCATAAGCCAAAAGTGAGATTAAAATTAACCATAGGATTTTAATTTACTAAGTGTGTGTTGTATTTCCTTGATAATTTTCTTGTTTTCTCTCTATTTGAGTTGTAAGAATCTTTGTGTTTTCTTCTTATCCTACTTGCATGGTTCTTACTCACCAATAATGAAGGGACTTAGCAAGTCAAGACCCATCTATATATTATCCAGTGTCCTCTATCTCTTCATCTATGGAGTATATCTCAAATGCTAAGATTTATCCTCATCATTTTGAAACTTCTAGTTTACCTTGAGTAGTTTCCTAAGGTGATCCAAACTTTTCTACCTTTTTGGATAATAACCCAATATACTTGTAGCATTACCTTAACATGGTAGCTCATCATATACCCATTTTAGCACCACCTAACGACCCACCCTATGGCATGCCATTAGGATTTTTAGGAAACTCTTCTATTACTATTGTCACCACCCAACCATCAACTAATTAGACATCAGCCTCAGCTACCAACCCATCTGACACAACCATTCAAAACCTACCCATTCAACCTTATATCACCTAAACACCCCCTAGTCTGACTAATAATTCTTTAAATATAAGCACCACCCAACCTTTACCTACCCATACTCCACTTACTGTTGGAGTACCCATTACCACCATCACTACAATTCTTTTGGTTACCTCCACTCCACTTCAAAACGTAGTGGCACCCATACCTTTTACCTTGCCACCTATCACCACTAGGGTTACCACTTATCCCTTACCTATGACTTAACCACCCATTCCCACACAGTAGTACATACCCTCTACCTAACCACCAATGATCACATATTCATATGTGGCTTTGACCCACCTCCTATGATGACTTACCCATATGTGGCAACTTCTCAACCTTTGGTAAATTACCAATATGTCACTCAACCCTAACCACAGTATGTACCTTACAACATTTAAGGTGTGCAACCCTAAGTAGACCTAATGAATATGCTTATGGACAAGAAGACCACCTTAGATTCATCCATACATGTCTTGTAATATGACCAAATCTTTAATCAACCCATCAATCCATCCATACCCATTAGGCCATATCCTCCCCAATGGAAACTTCCCAAGTTCTCTATATTCCAAAGTAAGGATGATCCCTAGCCACACCTTAGGGAATTTAGGCATTCATTTTATTTGATTGCCTATGATGATACCCTCCTTCTCTACACTTTTCCTATGTCTTTGTGAAGATTGTCATTAGATTGGTATAGTGCCTTAACCAAGCACTCCCTCTTCTCATTTACTCAGTTGGCCCAAACTTTTTTGGATCACTTTTTGATCAGTATCTCCAAGAACATTTCTATCATTGACCTCTACTCTATCTGGTAGTTTAAGGATGAATCCATTACTGATTTCGTAGCTCATTGGAGGATCTTAATTAACCAACTTTATTTTTCCTTGCTCAACCTGAAGTTATAAAGATCTTTGCTCAGGCATGTGCCAAGCATATCTTCTCTATACTATGTGTCCAAAGTTTCCAAACCTTTGATGAATCTTTAACCATGTCACATAAGTTAGAGAATAGAGATATTAACAAAGGAAAGCTAAAACTAAAAAACAATAACTCCACCTACAAAACTAATGAGGCCTCTTCTTCCAAACCAAACAACCAGTCCAATACCAATACTAGGGGCAAGGGAACCATGAATGTAGTTATCCTTAAATTAGTTCCCCCACCATCCATCAACCAACCAAATTCCTCAAGTTCCTCAAATCAAAACATGAGGAACCAAAACCATAGCAAGCAAAAGCAATTCACTCCATTTGGAGAATGTTAAGCTTCAATCTTGGAGAATTTATTGAAATATAATATCATTCAACTTCCTCTGATCAAACCACCCCAAAAATTTGACTCTTCTCATCCTGTACCTAGTTGTTAAAATGATAATTATCTATGTGCCTTCAACCGAGTGATAGGGCATGATGTTAGTAGGTGTAATACCTTTAAGAGCCTTGTCTAATCCCTCATTAACAAGGGTGAACTCACATTGGACAAGCCCAATGCACCATAAAACCAAGCCCTTGACATCTTTTCCCAATCATATTCCTACTAATAATGAGAGCAACACAGTTGAATGTTCTCATGATGCCCATACTATTAACATGGTTCTTGACACACTCACTACTAAAGAACCTATTGACCAACCCACATACCCCTCAACCTCTCTGCTTATTGAGGTAGTGGAATTACCTTCTCCTCTTTTTGAAACCCAAATCAAGGAAACCCCCCTTTTTCCTCTTTCCCTTATCGAGGTAATGGAGCCATCAACCCCTCTCTTGATCGACATACTAGACCAAGCACCCATTTTACCTTTCTTATCAACCATTGAATAACCTACTACCCCTTAAAAAATCATTCTCGAAGAGGAAAAGAAAATGTTTGCATCTCTTATAGAGAATTCATCCATTCAAAATTTGCATCCTTTGATTGAGGAAGAGGATGAGGTTACTATCCCCGTGTCTCAACCTATGGGCTTATCTTTTAGGTCCACTATTTAGGGAATAAAACTAGCCTACAAACCATTCTCTCAGTTAGTATAGAAATTGGAATTTATCTCCAAACTTGACATGGATCAATCCACCTTCTATAAGTAAGTAAGGCTAACTTATATCACCAACAAAGAACCTCTAACCATACCTTTAGTAGACCAACCCACCACTTTTGCTATCTAAACTCCTACCCTATCAACCAAACCTATAACAACTTTTACCAATCTAACAATCCCTCAGCCATCCAAGGCACTTGAACCCCAAGTGACCAAATAACCTTCTCAAACCAAACTAACCAAAAAAATCAAAAACCTCAGCACCTTCCCTACATAGAGTCTTAACCACCCATCTATGAAGGTGGATCTTGCCTCACCAAAACCAATAGCCAAGCACAAAACCAAAGAAACCAAAGAGGTAAAGCCACCCAAAGGATTGAAGGCTTGAATTTTACCTCCCCCAACCCTACCCTCCATTTTGGGACCTCATCCCTCTACCTTGAATAGGAAGCCTATTATCTCCACCAAAACCCCACCACCTCTTTTGGTTACACCTTCATAATTGATTTTCAACGCACCTCTCTTCACTGCACTAGTAATACCCAGGCTACCTACCTTGTAATATTCTACCTATAGCTCATTGGCCTCCTTGTCTAAGACAAATCTATCAACCAAACACACCACCTTACCTATGGCATAGATCACCAAGCCTACTTCCAAACAACAATCCACCTCAACAACCAAAGCCAAGACCACTAAGGCTTTACCACCTTTAGCTAAATCTTACTCAACCATTTTCCATAGTTTATTGTAAACTTATTATTTAGCCTTTCCTCCCATTTGGCCCTTTAACCCTCTTGATTCAAATCCCATCTAGTATAATGGCCACTAATTGTGTTCTTATCATAGGACACCCAACCATAACATGGAAAATTAAAAATCTCTCCAAACCATTATCCACCAACTTTATGATGAGGATGATCTACTAATAGACAAACCTCCTATGATTCCTATGTTGATCCCACTAACAACCACACCTACCCAATGCTTACCTACTCTTCCACTCTCACCTCAAAGTGAAGATAAGTCTAACCAATCTCCTACCCCAACTCTTTCTTTTATCCATACTATCAAGTGGTCATGAGATCACAACAAAAGGACAAGGGGAAGGATAAGGTGTCTATTTTATGGATGTATCCATATACAACCTCCCAACCAACCCATACCCAATCATCTCTACCTTTGACCAAACCCAAGGTGTCTATTTTAGGTGCCTCCTAATCTAACCCCTCAGAATCCATCAAGATATTTATCCTCACACAACTTCACTAGACCCTAACAAAGATGAGATTATATGAGTTGATCTCTACCTCCCCTCACCACTGCCAAGCACTAATAGAGGATTTTAAATTGGTAGAGGTCCAACTTGAAGACCTCTAACCTCTAGTAGATTTTATTGGTGCCCTTTAAATTTCCAACTTTGTTACCTTCAAATATTCATAAATACCCTTTATCTACATGGTTGACCCAAATCCCCCTCTCTTTATTACCACATACATCAACCAAACCTACATTAAATGGGTCATGATTAATGGGAGAGATAGTATTAACATCATCTCCTCTCATGCCTATAACCAACTCAACCTATCAAACAATATCATGTCTAAAACCTCAACCATCCTTCGATCATTCAATGATACCATGGCCACTACCTTGGGGATTGTTGTCTTTCATATCCATTTATGACCTCACACACTCCTCAAAATATTATATGTAGTGGAAGGTGAATTCTAATCCAATGTTTTATTAGGATGACCCTAGATCCACTCCATGGGTTATATCCCCTCCACCCTTTACCATTGCATCAAGTTTGAACATGAAGGCTAGGTTGTCACCATCTAAACTGACCCAAGTCCTTTCTCAAAATGAAACATGACCTACCACCCAATGATGTCATCATACCCCCATCTAGCACACCCTCAATATTTAAAAACCAACCTTCAACCACAAAATTGGATGTCATATCCCCTTCTACCAATGAGGCATCTAACAGCTCCTCTATCTCTTTAGACCAAATACCCACCATGGACCATTTGGAATTAGTATTTCACCACCTTTCACTAGGGGAATATCACCTTTTAGCCCTTAACACTTTCCCTACTACTTGTGAGTATGGGTAGATTACTAACTAATCGAGATATGACCCCAATGTCAAAATTATTATTCCCTTCAAACCTCCCTATTGTCAAACACATTTTTTCTATGGGGGACTCGACATACCCCTTAGTTATTCTACCACCTCTCTTCCACCTCAACCATTCATCATCAATTTCTCTTACCTAGATAAATTGAGCTTCACCAAGACATATCTCCATCGGTGTGATTGGAAAGGCGTTGGTCTTGGGAATTATGAGCATGGCCCACATGAGTTGGTCTCCATTAAAATTAGGAAGCCTCAAGAGAATCATGACCTTGGTTTCATCCTACCCAAAAATAAGCAACCCAAACCACCTACCACCACCATTTTTGAGGAAGATACCCCTTCCTTACCCACCTATACTCTATCCACATGTGAGGATGAAGACATCATCCCACCTAACTTTTTTTCATCAACATAATCAACCTTAGACCCCTAACTTATAAAAAATATGGGGAGATCGTAACCATCCCTTTGACCCATCTAGAGATGATAGGAGATGACTTTCCTACCATTAACATTATTTAATTATAGCATAATAATTCCATTCTCACCTACTTTGGTTCCCCAAATTCTTCCATCCGCAAATCCCTTCCTCTCGAGACCATGACCATGTTGTATGAATCCATAACGGATATCAACTTAGGTACTCTAGAAAGCCCCCACATTGTCAAATGTGACCAATCACTGAATGATAAGGAACTTCAAGATTTCCCCTCTTTCCTCCAAGACCACATCATAGCATTTGCTTGGTCTTATAGTGACATGCATGGAATTGACCCTACCATTGCTACTCATAACATAGTCACTAACCATGATGCTAAGCCTGTTAAGTAAAAGCTCTGATGCATGCATCTTCACATAGCCCTTCTCATCAAAGAAGATATTTAGTGTCTTATATCTATCAAATTCATTCAACCCATTGACTACCCCCAATGGGTCTCAAATGTCTTACCTATCACCAAAGCCACAGGGGGACTGCACATCCTTGCTTGCCCCAAAGATGACTTTCCCCTACCAAGCATCAACTAGCTAGTTCATCTTACAACTATCCATGAGATGTTATATCTCATATATGTATTTTTAGGTTACAATCAAATCCTAATTGACCCAAAATATTAACACAAGATTACCTTTACAACCCCTTAGGGAACCTTTTGCTATAGAGTCATACCTTTTAGGTGAAAGAATGTTGGTGAAATATACCAACATGTCATGACTTATATCTTCCATGATCTTATCCATAGATTATATATAAATATGTGGATGACCTTGTCAAAAAATCCAAGCTCTAAAAGGACCATTTAGATGTTCAAAAGATCATCTTTGAGTGACTTATCCATTACCATGTCCACCTGAATCCCAAGAAGTGAATTTTTGGGGTCTTATCAAGAATGCTTCTTGGATTTATTGTCTCACCTCATGTAATTGAGGTCAATCCCACCAAGATAAAATCAATCCTTGACATGCTTTCCCCAATAAACCTTAAGAAACTTCATAGCTTGTAAGGGAAGCTTCAATCCAATCATTATTTTATCTCCCATCTTTTGGACTGATGTCAACCCTTCCACAACCTTCTGAAGAAGGATATCTCTTTTAAGTGGAATAGTGACTATTAAAAGGCCTTTGATTTACTCAAAAAGTACCTTTTGTCTCTACCTATCCTCACCCATCCCAAGGATGTCCAACCTTTATACCTATATATCTCCACTACTAACCACTCGCTAGGGGCAATGCTAGCTCACAGAGATGAACAACACAAAGATCAAGCCATCTACTACATTAATTGCATTCTTGTAGAATATGAGACTCGATACACCCATACCAAGAAGCTTTGCTTAGCTTTAGTCTTTATGTCTACCAAGCTTTGCCACTACCTTCTTAACCATAAAATCTATCATAACCAACACCAACCCACTCAAGTGTATATACTCCAAGTCATACCAAACTAGCGTATGGCCAAGTGGCTCATGCTTTTAGCAAATTTTGACCTTGAATTCCTATAGTAAAAGTTAATTAAGGGAAAATTCATTACTAACTAATTATCTGAGGCACCTTTAGAAGACAACCAACCTCCTCTTCAGTTCTCTAATGAGTCCATTATGACTCTCTCAGGTGGATTTCACCTATCAAGTCAACATGTTTTTTAATGGGTCAAAGTGTCAGCATGGTGGTGGATTAGGTATCATCCTTATCTCCTTTGATGGTGAGCCTTTTCCTTTGTCCTTCAAGCTTTATTTTGAATGTACCAATAATATGGTTGACTTTGAAGCCCTAGTGATAGGCCTTCAAACTACCTTATCCCTATTAGTCAAAATGATTAATATCTTTGGTGATTCCCAACTTATGGTCAATAAAATCAATGGCTCTTACCAATGTAAGAATGATGTCCTAAAACAATACAAATAACTAGTTGATGAACTCTTAGCATCATTTGAACACTACCCCATCCAATCAACCCCATAATCTACTAATAAGTTTGCTAACACAATGGATTCCCTTGCCTCTTAGATCCTATCTACACCCTCTAACTCTAGGATATCTATCATTATCCATAGACTTACCAAACCTTCTTATATCAAAATAGACTCTCCCACCATTTTTAATATGGAAGAGACCCAACCTGACCTTTGGTATTGGCAAACCTTTGACTATCTCAACTTTTCCATCATTCCTTCTAGCCTTTCTAGGAATGATTAAAGAGTGTTTATCTAGAGTACCTCTCATTATACCATTATGGAAGGAATTCTTTATAAATGTGGCTTTGATTGTCTTCTCTTCCATTGCTTATGTAGTCACAAAGTCTCTCATGCTATCAAGGAAATACATGATGGTATCTATGGGGGGAACTTTAGTGGACTCATTGTAGCTAAACATATCTTTCATCTTGGTTATTACTGGCCTACCCTTAACCAAGTTTTTTTGATTATGTGAAAAAGTGTGTTAAGTGTCAACAACATGCCAATTTGCATCATGCACCTAGTCATAATCTTTGAGTTTCTACTAATTTTTGGCCCTTCTCATAATGGGGTATAGATCTTATTAGTGAAATTAACCTCATTCCTTATAGTGATACCATTCTACCATCACTTCGATTTAATATTCTATCAAGTGGATAGAAGTTATCCCCTTAGTCTCAACCAAAATAGAAAAAATTGTCAACTTTATCAACCATCATATCATATGTCATTTTCATGTTCCTCATAAGATTATCATTGATAATGGTAAATCCTTTAAGAAAAAACATTTTTAGGGTCTATATGATGCATTTGGCATTAAGTTAAGATTCTCCTCACCCTATTGCCCTCAAGTAAATGGACAGGTTGAGACCTCTAACAAAACTTTTAATAACACGCTAACTAAAATGGTCAATGCATTTGTTCAGGATTGGAATTTGTACATCCCCTTCACCTTATGTACATATTGTACTAGAATTATGACCCATATGGGTGTTACCCCTTTCTTCATTATGTTTTGAGCAAAGGCCATCTTGCCTCTTGAAGTCTAAATCCCATCTCATTTCATATCTTTGCAAGAGCTTATTTCTAAAGATGATTATCATCAACACTATTTATCTCAGTTTGAGATACTTAGAGAGCATCATTTAGCATCCCTTACCCATCTCCATGTCTATCAATAGTTAATCAATTATTCTTATAACAAACACCTTAGAGTATGATAATTCAACATCGATGACCTCATCTTAAAGGCAAATCAGCATGTCACCAGTATGGAGAAAATCAAGTGGGGCAAGTTTGCTTTCAATTGGCTTAGACCCTATATCATAACCCATAAGTATGGATCAGGATCTTATTGGTTGTCTTATTTTGAAGGCCACCCAGAACCTGAGCCCCTCAATGTTTTGCATCTACATCTACTCTTTTGTTAATAAGGATCAAGTTTACCTTTTGTTGAACTTAAACTCATCCCTTGCTTTCAACCACATTCATCTCCCTATTTTAAGGAAACTTATTAAAATTGAATCATGTCATTATCTATCACATTCATAGCCTAATATTAAATAGTGGTTACCATAGCTCTACCCATGGCATGATTCTCATGGTACTTTCTACCCCTTTATTAGGATGGGTTCTCATGATCATTATCACCTAAACATCTTTACACCTAATCAACCTTCTTGTGCTTTTAGTTTTGCCTTCATAAAGGTGAACCCCTTAAGCTTATATAAGCAAGTCTATGTCAAGAAAAAATAAAAATCCACACTAATAGCAATCATGGATCATCCTTGGCATTCATAGACTCTTCCCTTGAAGAACAGCTTCATAAGCATATTTAAAATTACACAAAAATAATTTATACTACTCCCTTGAAGGATAGCTATCATAGAGTCATGAACAAAGCACATAAACTTAGACCACTCCTTTGAAGGATGGTTGAGTAAGCATTTTGTCAAAAGCATAGCAATTTCTTGGAGGCTTCCCATATTAATCAATTTCCCTGAAGGATGGTTGAGTAAAGCATTTTGTCAAAAGCATAGCAATTTCTTGGAAGCTTCCCACATTAATCAGTTTCCCATATATAGTAACAAAGAAAATGACCCATTATCACAATCACAACAAAATAAAACTAATCTTGAAAGCCACAATCAGCTCTCAAGTAGCATAATAACATGAAAACCACAATCAATGTTCATAGGTAGACTTCTCATATCGATTAGTCTACATAGTTTGGCATAGACTTGTTTATACTAACTCTTGGACACCTATAGAAGAGGCATGCTAGTCTTACAATAAAGTTCCATTTTCATCCATCTCCTCCATAAGCAATGGATTTTTTAGCTTACTTAACATTATGTGGCCCAAACACATTTTTAATCAACTAACAAATGCTAATGCAAAGTTTTTAAAGGGCTTGTGTTTATTAAGCCAATCCAACTTCAATTATATTGTTTAAGTCCTTGTAAAATAAGAATCATTATTCCCTATTCTTATCCTATCATGGATAGTTGATATTTTCATTACGGCATTTGTCTCTTGATTATATACTTTGTTCTCCCATCTAGTGTTGGTAGTTACCTTACCTCATGTGCTTTACCTTAAGAAAGATGGAAGCAATCATAATCATAACATGCATATCCATGTGTGTCATAAGTAACATCATAATCATAATCACAGCCATAACAAGCATAATAAAACCCATAATATCCATGAGCATTAAAACAATCAACCACTTTCCACCACATGTCTAAAATCTAAATAATGAAATCTAAATACTCGTTAAGATTTAGCCTATTGTAAGCAACCAAGAAGCATAACCATATATCAAAACCATCTCATGCCTAGATAAGCCTATATCAGTGTCTAGCATCCATAACATAAGCATCATCTACAAGTAATATAAACATCACATCATAAGCATTAAACATCAACACAAACCACAAACCATGAATATGAGCAAAAACAAATATCATATATATATATATATATATATATATATATATATATATATATATATATATATATATATATATATCATGAGTCAAATAGCATAATGTATACAAATAGCAGATAGACATGTCTCTCTCTCAAAATGTACATCTCATTACATTGGCTCACAGGTCAAAATCAAAATGACATATAATAATATATAAAGTCTATGAGTTATGTCATGCCCTAGGAGCACCACTATCTCCTAGAGCACTACTAGCTCCTATTACTTTCCCACCTACTATACCTTTTGATCCCCTAGATGTACCTATCTATCTATCCATAGATATTACCCACTAACTTGGTGTCACTACATTGGCACTACCTACCAAACTAGCTCTATACTCACCCCATCAAGGCTCTTTTGGACACTATGTCAAAATTATGGCCTCATAATTACCATAACACATCTACTGTTGCTAGGTATCATGCCATAGGGATAGTGCCTAGTGGCCATGTCTGTGTTACAATTGTTCCTACTCTTTTTTGCCTTAGAGAGTCCCTCTCCTATGTAACCAAGGTGAGTGAAAACCACACCTGGTCCTTTTTACCTATGAGAGTAGTACCCTGACCCTATAGCATAGTAATATAACCCTATAAGGTGTCCACCTACCCCTATAACACTATAACATGTACCTGTGTAGTAGTTTAAGTTCTTCCTACCTACCTATCCATTAGGTCCAACTAGATCCATGGCCATTGGCCTCACACATCCATCATCCCCACCAATATTTATAGCTACATATACTGGTTGGTACCATGCCATATACCCATCTAAAAAGATGACATCATCTACCTGAGGCCTGGCTAGCAACTCCTCATAATCTAGAAAAGTAGGTATAAGATGCATCTTTGGTATTAAGATTTTCAAACCTTCTCACCTATACCTAGGGAATACACCTAGAATACCATATATAAGGCCAAACTACCTCCTCACCCTCTCAAATGGGATGAGATCCACCTCCCCCTCCCATATACTGAGTATCCATCTATGTCTTTAAAGGGAGAGTGTCTACCTCCTATAATAAGGCCATACTAGAAATTGGGCATAAGCCCTCCAAATGATGTCTCCTATCACTAGTACACCCAATGTACCCATAACCACTCCATATTATGTACACCACCTCCTACACCTCATGTAATATAATCACCCCTCCATCTTATGAAACTAATGGGAAACTCTATCTGCATGTATCCTACCCATGGCAGTCCCACTGGCCTCAATACCCTGATGTGCTCATAGGCTTAGTAATGTAGAACCAACATGACACTGATACCATACCTTCTATGGGCCATGAACCCCCATAACTCCTTGCATAGCTATAATAAGAGAATAGGTACCTAGCCAAACATTATCTACCCCAATAGTAGCTCCAATATCATCCCCATTAGTAAATATAGAAACCTCTCGTTACTCAAGTCAGGAAGATCAAAGAAGGAAATGACAATCATAATCATGGTCATGAGTCTCCTCTCACTTGGAGCCCTCTAATACAAGGCACTATACCTAAAACCCTAAGCATGCCAGCTGACCTGATTACTGTCATATCCATACAAAATCTCTAGAAGCTCCTCTTGTTCCTCTTACTCTATATGATAGATTAGATCACCCCAAAGTGGAAGCTATGTGATCCTATGAACATCCTCAAACAATATCATTATCTCATCGATCGATAATAGGAAGGTGTTCATAGCATGATCCCATCTCTTGATGAGTGTTACAACTAAGGAGGCATCTTGGGGCACATGCTGATAGTGCCTTATCACCCCCAACCCAACCTCCTCCATGTGGGCCCAATCAACTGTAGTCATCCCCTGTTGGATCTCTACAAAAATACATGACACTTGATCACACATCTTTATCTACTCCCTGGCCTACACCAATTCAAAAACATGTCTTAGTCACCTATACCATTACCATCTACCCTACCCTATCTTCTAAAGCAACTAATCTTTTCCTTATCCATCCTACCCATCTACTGAATACTTGCTAAATTTTCCCTATAAACCTACAATGCCATCCTATACCAATAATTACCACATAATTTGCCTTAAAATTTTTAAACACTTATCAAAACCTTTTTTTACATAGGTGATCATTGACATTCATGGCAACCATTGATAGTCAGGCATCCATTTTTCTAGGTTTGTCAATGGTCGAGTATGGTCACTATGGGTGTTTTATGAGCCGAACAACCAAACCCTACCCTACCCAAAAATAACCCCAAACATAGCTAAACCTTCCTACTTTTGTTTTCATTCTTGCGTACCCACCCCTATTAACCTACCCACTTGATCAATTTCCACTTTTACTTGTATATTTACCTAAATTCCCCAAAAACCGTACATATGGAATAATAATTAAAACCTACCCATTTAAACCTACCTTAATCCAAATATAATTGTAAAATTCAATCTAGGCTATCAAATTAATGACACCCCTACCTCATTTCATGAATACTACCATAGAGTCAACCGTATGCCTTCTTGTCCTCATCTGCATCTATGTACTCCCTACATCCTAACTAGTCACATCGATCCACCTCAATAAATTTTTACCCATTAGCAAGCAAACTGTCAGCACTCACTTTCACCACAACATGATAAGCACCAGAGCTCCAAGCCAGCATAAGCAAAATTAAAAATGATTGAAAAGTGATTCCAATTTCACTTTTACCCCATAGATTTTTAGGGTTTTCACCCTAACCATTAATAGTTAGGGTGATCATCGATGGTCACCCTTGAGGAACCTGATTATCAATGGTTAGGTGGCCCCACTTTTTTTCTCTTCTCTTAAATAGCCTTATTTTATCAAAACCAACCCATTTTACCCACCCTTTGATACTACCTTCTCCAACCACCCTAAGCACCTAATTAACTCACCATTAGTCTATTTCAGCCTAATTAGCATGAATTTTGTGACATTTTTTTCCTGGTCCTTTGATCATAGTGACAACATTAACATGTTGACACTTTTTAAACTCATGCCACCTCATGCTTATCTAATTTGCTTGTGTCTTCTTGTGATTAATTCTTACCTTAAATACTTATGAAACTTGACCCATTTATGTTTTCATTGGGAACACTTCCTACCTTGGATACCCACCAAAACACATACATTGCCTAGAGAACTTGATAGGAATAACCTGATCTATTATGCCTAATATTGTGGCCCAATTACCCCATCACCATTTCTTCTATCACCGACCCTTATTTTTACCCACTTGGTAACTTAGTCTATGCATGAACTTGGTTATCATACCTTTTTATCACACTTTATGTGTTTATTTGCACTTCAGTACCCAACCTATCACCCACCTTGATGACATTTACCTTTGTCACCACCATCATCCACCTTGTCAAACCCACACCCAATTCTATTTTACCTCATCGACTCCTAATTTGAGGGGAAACACCTCCTCCCATACTTGGGGCAAATTGAACCTTTGACTAGCAACCAGTTTTTATTTTATAGCTTGTTAATTCAAAGCTACATAAACAACAGGGCAAAATATAGATACCAAATATCCACACACCATGGTTTTGAATGTTGAAATTTCCTTGGACCACCCTAGGACCCCCCTCATGGACAATCTAAGCCTCTAACCCCTAACCAATCCTAACTTGTAGTTAGTTTGTTAAACTAACTTAACCCAACCTTTTACCTATTTTTACCCTTCACCCTTGACTATTGATGGTCAGGATGATCACCGATGGTCACCTTGATCATTGATGGTCAAGGTTCACCTTCTTACCCACCTAACATGCAAACCATCCACCTTGATTTTCTAAAAATAGCTTGTCTCAATTTGTGTGCAAACCATTGCATACATGAGTTATAATTATAAGGCCCAATTCATGTCTTGTTACAACTCTCTTGCCTTGCCTATAAGAAGAGAGCAGTAGGAAGGTGAAAAGGATTTTTAATTATTATCAATAGCTTATGCATCTATAATTCTCTTTTAGCAAGTCAATCATCATCAATCTAATGAACCAGTTACTATGTCAGAGAGCCAACTTACCATCATATCTCTACCAAAGTACTAAATATTGTTACTCTATCAAAATCATGTTAGACTCTACCAATGAGTCAATCAGCCCAAGCATCCACCTAATAGCTTTTTATAAGATAATTACTTGATTTCTAGCATTTAATTACTTTATTTTCCTTTTATACTCAGCCTAGCACCAACCCATCTCCCAAAATCTCACTTTGTGACCCCATCAACTAGCCATTTGTCAACCTAGATTTACACACAGTAACCTTTAATGGTGTTCTCAACCACCAATGGTCTATCCAACCATCGATAGTCACCCTAATTGTTGAAAGTCACCTTAACTATCAATAGTTAGCCCAACCACTAAAGATCACTATAGCAATAAATTCTATCAAGTTTTTTCCACCTCCCTACCCCAAACCAAATCTAATTTTTTGTGTCCCTACCTATTCATAGACCCTTGTTTGATTTTTTGAATTAGACCCCAATCATTTAGCACTAGTATTAATTAGTTTATTATTATTTTTAATTATTTTTAGTCTATTTCTTTAGTAAGCATTTTTGTGTTCAGTTCTAGTACCTTTTTATTATTAATGGAAGTACTTTATATACTATTTATAAACTTAATTGTTTAAAATGTGTGGATTGATGGCCCATGAGGAAACTCTTACTTTTGGGATCTAGCTATCACTAGGCAATCCACTCAACTATCTATCTAACAAAAAAATTTGCTTTAGTGTTGTTTTATTTTTAGGTCATCCTTCTAAGCCAAAGAGAAGTTCTTCACAATCATTTGATTCAATGTGCACATAATCAAATAGGTTTTTCAACCATACCTATACTTAAAATCTTAGTTTCTCTTTCCAAAATAATAATCTGAAATTCACTAAAATAGATACTTCAAGAGTACATCCCTAAATATGGAGAGGTTTATTTTATTTGGCATCAGTGTGTTACACATCATATAGATAGGTGTAACATCTTAAAGCAACATTTCCAAGATTTTTCATGGCCTACACCATCACCTTTTTAGTAGCATACTCTAGGTCGATCCTAGATAAAGGCTCAAACTTCCCTATAGCATACATCCTTTCATAGATCTAAGGATCTCAGTCACATTAAAATATCATCTCTTCACATTAATTACAATTCATACAAGATGCCACACACATATCCTTCTTCTTATAGAATACTTACTTTCACCATAAAGATAGTGCATCAGGAAATCTTTGCATAACTCTCTATGAAAATAAGTGAGACTCAGATTGAATTCAGACTATAATTACACCAAGGTGTATTTGATGGTATTGATGATATATGCCATGAAATCTATCAATATTTGTGAACACATTGTTGTGTTTCATCACATTATTATTTACATTTTCATAAGATTTGGATTTGATATTTCACTACTGCATTTTGAATGCATTATTATTCTAATGATATTTCTCTTTCACATATTTATTATTGATTTAAAATCTTGTTTATAGTTCTTTTTGTCATTAGCATGTATTTTCCCCTATCTTAGGATGATTGTTCCTTACCTAAAGGTTTATGTTAGATCACTTTTTGAATATTATAATTATTTATGTGACATGGCTCTTAGACCAACCCTACACTATCATACTTTTATTATGATTAGTTACAAAGCATATTCATCATTGTACCATTTATTACACAGAACCCTCATGATCCCAATTTCTCCCATATATCTTTCTCATCTTAAGCACATATACAATGAGTCTTCAAATTTCATACTTACTTGTGGGAAAGTCTAAGCATATTAAAGCTGACATACCCTTTAAGTATTTCTTACTTATAACCAAAACATAATCTTCTTTGTGTTAGTCACTTACATTACTCATGTTTGGTTTTTCTAAACTGATATGGAGGAGGAAAATAAAAATCCATAAAATTTAAAAGACAAATCACTAGAATAAAATGAAATGATTGAAAGGCAAAAATAAATATTTAAAATTCAAATTCACACCAAAATACGTGATTCTTCTTTGGCATTATCTCTATTCTAGTTAAATCTCAAACTCCATAGTTGGCCTCATGATATATTTCAGGTCCATTGGGGTGTAGAGGCTAGTAGATTGGGATAGGAGGTCTAATTATCATATCTAGTGCCACCTACTTTCTCATGCTAGTACCCAATCTTCATAATAGATTGATGATTTTGTAAGGCATCCTAAGGAATGGGGAATGTGTCATGGGAGATTAGGTACATTCTACTTTTCCTATATATATCACCTTCATGAGATGATATATGTACTTCACTCATTATCCAAAATCTTTATGTCCACTATTGAGAGTATCTTATGTCTTTGTTATCCAATAAAATATTAGTGTTTACACATTTGATTAGTATGTCTCATGTCTACTAGATATTTTTGCAATGCCTATGTGATACTTTTTCATTCACTTTTTCCATCATATCATTTTTGATATTCCCCTTGATTAATATATCTTCATATTTGATCATACCTCTCTAGTTATCATATTGTGAGTTGTATTGTAATACCTCAAATAAGACCAAGCCTTCCTCACAAAATTCCCTTCTCTTATTTCATTTTGGTTATCCTCTTGTGAGTTGTAGTGTAAGACCTTGGATAGGACCAGGCCTTCCTCACAAAATATCATTTTATCCTATATATAAACTATGTGCCATGTTTTGTCACAAAATAAATTTACTCTTTCATATTATTGACTAACCCTAAGTTTTGTTATCACTCTTATTTTCACGTATTTGATATCTCACTTAATCACATATCTTTGTTTGCATGTCTTGGTTTACATTTATATTTTTTATTCACATATCTTTATTTGCATGTCTTTGTTTACATTGATATTTATTATTTGCATATCTTTGTTTACATTGATAATTATTATTTACATATTTTTGTTTGTATTTTTACCTTACATTGACATTTCTTATTTACATTATTTCATATTTATTATCTTTTATGTCGTTCATTTTTTATATCTCTTATAGGTGTTATCATTTAGTAATTTGGTTTAACATTTTTTTTTTTCATTTTTTTTAATCGTGCATTTTGTTCACATTTATATAAAATAATAACACATACATCATACATTTTCCCATATCATATATAAAAATCAGCATGTGTTAAAAATTAAATAAATACATCCATAATATCCATGAGTCATAAAAACAACATATCTATATATATAAATAACTCAAATGTTTGATATAATACAATGTGATACAATCATAGTACAAAAATAGCTCTATAAATGTGGTCCACCTTGCCTATTTGGTGGTGGACAAGCTATACTACCCATAGAATCCTATGATTTCCCTCTACAAAAACTCCATTGAAGTGACTTTGTCTAGGACCAAAATCCATCTACTTGTTCATGTAGATGGGCCACCTAGCTTCGCACCTATGCCAACTATATAGTTATCTCAAAATTTGTAGCTCACTCTTGAGTTAGTGACTACCACACTCGTAACTCCCCATCACCCACTCTTGGTGGTAATGTTACTTGTGCTACATAAGATAGTCTCTATAATCTTGAGCTACCTCACCAACTAATCAAAACTATCTAGCATAAACATGTGATTAAGGCATTACAGTATCAATCATTTATGTCATATCATGTTGAGGTAGCATGTCATCCAATTTATCATTATGGGCACTCTCAACCATGGATGATCATCTAGTTTCCTCCACTATAACATATTCAAAGTACAAACCATATGTATATTAATTATCACATATATATATATATATATATATATATATATATGATACATATATCTAGCATGTATATTAATCTATATATTCTCACAATTTCAACAAAACATAACTTACTAATAGTAGCCCCATTTGCTTGACCATCAAGTACCTATTATGAATTATAGATCTATGATGGTCTGAAACCTCTATAATATCGAGGCTAAATAATATGATCATGATGTGGTCCACTATAAATTGACCAACTTAGTGCAATCTACACTATTAGAACCCCCTATTAGGGTGCCTATGGTGGTTCCTGTGGTGGTGGTTTTGGATACACTTGAGTCTGACTCTACTTTTGTCATTATGGTGGTTATTGTAGTATATGTTGTTGTGGAACAATAATTTCATCTCCTTCTTATCTGGTCATTATTGGATCCCCTCATTATTTTTAGCATCATCATTATGTAGGTCTTGACTAGCACAATTGTATTATAGGAGCATCTAGTGGTACTCCTATATCCCACACCACAACACTCGTTTGCATGTTGTGTCTATAATACTAACACTACTATAGGAGTTTATAGGTGTGGAAACCTAAATTTTCCTAGTAAGTGAGGTACTGGAAATGTCTCTACCCACCAAGGATAGTTCCCTATAATCCTCACATGAACCTGTGCCTAAAAGGTATTTGGCCAAGAGGGTGAAGTATCTATCATGCCTTAATACAACTACCAAATAATTTATCCCTGTGTGATTATTTGTAATTTTAGGGCATGTAGTATAACATGCCACATATGATTATGTGGCCATCACTACACATGTGGTAGGGAAATATCTACCACATGTGGAAATCTTATAGGTTGATACATAAGAAATCTCTTGTAAATCCAAATACTCAATAATATAACAAGGCCCATCATCATCTACCCTAACCATAAAAATTATGCACTAATTACACCTAAATCACATATCCAAAGTCATACATCATACCCTATTCCAACATCGACTAACACAATGTAACAATATATAGTGGGGCCTTCCCATCTAACTTGTGATAGATCACATGAGTTGTCACAAGTCTAATAATGGCCTTTCAAAAATCTAGAATGACTAACACATATACATTAAATAGGCACACTCACAATCCTGCCTAAGTATATCTCTTAGATCTAATCACCCATAAGGCTAAGGCTCATCTCTCTACATCTATATTTGGTGTATCACGCACCATAGACATGCCTATAGTTACAAATCCCAAAAATGCTTGGACATCCTCTAGGGTGATACCCACCTCAACATCCACCACCTACCTAAAAGTGTTAGTCATTGTCATATTCCTAAGAACATGATGACTAACTCCACACTAAGTGGAATTCATCGCATCTCCATAATATTGTTAAAACCCAATGTAGTCAACTACACTCAATCTACCATAGGAAATCTACCAAGCAGATCAGGTAACCGAACCACATCTACTAATCTCTAGAGTCTATCACCTCTGTAAAATTTCAAAAAATAAATTATGTATCAGCTATTTATTCCAAATAATAATCAAATAGACTTTAAAACTCAAAAATAAAATTAATTACTATACCTAACTACTTTGCCTTTTTTTACCATTCCTAACTACATCATCCATGTACTCTACAACATCAGCCACTCATACTTTTTATAACTAAGTCAACCACCTTCAATGTAGTCATCCACCTTATTTTATAACTAAGTCAGTCACCTTCAACATAGTTACCCACCCTATTTTCTAACTAACTCAGCCACCTTGAATGTAGTCAACCAACCTATTATCTAACTAAGTTGGCCACCTTCAATGTTATCATCCACCTATTTTCTAACTAAGTCATCCACCTTCAATGTAATTGGCCACCCTATTTTCTAACTAAGTTAACCTCCTTCAATTCAATTAGCCACCATATTTCCTAAGTTAACCACTATCAACATAGTTAACCACCCTTTTTTCTACCTAAGTTGGCCACCATAAATGTAGTCATCCACCTAATTTCTTAACTAAGTTGGCCACCATTAATGGAGTTGACCACCCTATATTCTAATTAAGTCATCCACCTCCATTGTAATCAACCACCCTATTTTATAACTAGGTCAGCCAACTGATACACAATCGACCTCCTACCCAACCTTGCCTAATTCAACTACATCGACCAGGCTATCCCAGTTCAATTTTCATGGTGATTTTTAACTCGCTCATCATTAATTCCCTAGACCTAATTTTTCACTTTTTGACCCCTATATGCAATCAAAATTGCGTGATTTACATGAATTAATCCTAGATCAGATAAGATAAAGCACATTTACACTTTTGATTAGATGTACACTTGTTAAGTGGGAGCATGACTAATACGGGGATCTGTTAGACCCAATTAGGGGATCACTTGTATCACTTGTCACAACATGTCATGCTAGGAAGGGTTCCAAAGCCTATAGTATAAAACAATCACACAATAACCCTAAAAGAGTCCTATGATTTGATATTTCAATTATGCTAACAAACAAGAGAGTAAATTATTCTAATAATAAGAAAATTAAACTAATCTAGTGTGCACCAAAGCTTATGGCACAAAGTGGGGGTTATAACAAAACAAATAAATAAAAACTAAACTAAACATGCATAGGAGACATATACTTACATCAATGTATATGTAATCCTAATACTTGGAAGAGAAGAATACATATTGCATTATCAATATACTCTTACAAAGGAGAAATAAAGTTAGGAATACTTACCTTTGAAGATGAACTTGTCGAGCCTCAATCTCTCCCTTGGCCTAAGTGCTTTGTAATAGATTGTTGTGGTTTATAAGGATAACCAAAATAAATCAGCTCTAGGATACATAACCTACCTAATCATCCAAAAGACTTCTCCACAAGACAAGATTCAATATCTAAAGAAATTATTGAACCCTAAATCTGTATTCCTCAAGTAGAATGGTCAATAAGTAGATGTTTGTTTGCACTTTTTCGCTTGATTCTTTACTCTCTTCTAAAATGGTGGGAAATGACCTTATATATATAGTGGTAACTTGCCTAAAAACTTTTAGACATGTCAGTTGTATTAGGTTGACTGGGTTGACCTAGCACATTTTTGGGCTAACTCACTAAGTCAGTGCTAGGTCGATTGGGAGGCTAACAATCCAAAAGAGCTAAAGTGTCCCCAAAACACACTAGGTCGACCAAGTTGACCTAGTTTGTTAAATAGTTTAAAAGGATAACAAGGCAAGAAATAAAGGAATAAATCATGATAATGACTAAAATGGATAGGAAAGAGATAAATAACCTTAAGGTTCAAGGCTTTAGGAGACAAGAGTGTAGATGGCAAGTGGTAAAAGGAACAACAATCTTATGAAGCACTAATGGTCTGCCCACCCCTTTCTCAGTGCACCCTTTAAGGCATGCACTCAAAGAGATTGAGACTCGATAGGTTCTTACAAGATATAAAATGTTAATAATCAATAAAAATTTGAAAATATTATGTGTATATATATGCCCTAGCTGAAGCTCATCACGTGTCACATAAGTGTAACACAAGATGATGCTTCAGAGATAGAATATGATAACACACAATGTTGATGCTAAGTATGGTGCAGTAAGAATAAAATAAGATAAGTGAAAGGATATAATTGAAAAACACATACCTTTAACTTAACTTAGTGCTATAGATAAAGAAGAATACTATAAGAAAGTGAAGGCATCCAATGTAAAGGACACTAGGCAAACATGTAGAAGTTGGTGCAAAAAATAGCCAAAAATCAAAAAAAAATGGAAGATAGGCATATTGTAGTGTAAAATAATCTCTACATCACCATGAATCCAATGCATTTAATGGTTTGCAAAATAGATGAGAAAAAACAAAGATATGATCAAAATAAGGAATCTGAATGAAAATAATTGAAGAATTTGAATTGCTGAAAAGTCGTTTTAAATAGAAAAAAGAGAAGTCATTTTGTTATTTTGAATTTTGAAAGAGAAGAAAAAGATCTCTAAGACCAAAAAAGGCTAGGATGGTGAGAGGATGACATGATAGATGAGGGGGAAACCAAGAGGCAACAACAGATGCACTATAGGGATGCATCTACGAATCTCAAACCAATTTTTGAAATTTGTATTGAATTAAGTGAATTTTTGATAAAATTTATTTTTAAGCATTTATATATGTCAAAAATGAATAAAAATATATTCTAATTATATAAAATAGGAAGATGGGAAATGGGTTTGAAGGAAATAGGGAGAAAATAAGAAAAATGCACATTTTTAGCAAAATGTACTAGGTTAGCACACTAAACCTACTAGATCGACCAGGTCGACCTAGTAGGTATAGGTTGACCTAGTGTAATCTATAAGCTAAGACCTAGTGAAAGAGTGTCTAGTTGGTCTGTAAGGGCCAGAATGGAAACTTAACACTAGGGAGAAGAAGATAAGAGGAAAAATAAGAAATTTAGGATAAAATAAGATAAAAATAGGGAAATTTTGGTCAAACTAGGTTGACTAAGGAAACATAATAAACATAAAAAAGTGTGTTGAAAGTCAAAAGAGGGCTAGAATGGCCTAAAATGACCAAATAAGGGAAAGAGGGACCAAAATAGGATAAAGTGGATAAAACTAAATAAATTGTGCTTGTTTTTTAATCAAAAATAGAATGTGTAAAGAATGTATTATGATTATACATGACATGGAGGAACTAATACATCCTTTATTATTTCTTGATTACAGAGATAGCCACTATTTTGGAGTTTGTTGGATGTGTCTTGGTTGCCAAATTTTTTAGATAAATTGATAGATAGAGATAGAGCTAGACTGATAGCCATATGTCTAAGAGGTATATGAAATATGTGCAGGATCCCCCTTAGTGTAGATGTGTTGGTCATGTTCCTTGGTTTTTGGGAATGACTAACCAACACCTTCATATGGGAGGTGTATGGGGATGTGACAGAGGTGGCTATTATACTATAGGATGTCCATGCCATCCTCAAACTACCTATACTAGGAACACCAGTGACCTTAGGGATAATAGACAGCATGACAAAGAGAAGAGCCTTAGCCATGTGGGTTAAAAGCTTAGAGATGATATTACCAAGTTGGAGAGTGAGTATGGATGATGTGTATATATTGTAAATTATGTATCTCTATAAGGTAGTGACAGGCCTTGTGACATAATGAGTGATTTATCATAAGTTAGATGGCTAGGTACCACTATTTATGGTATCCTTGAGTAGGATGATATTGGAGGAGGGAGTGTTATATGATTTAGGTTGTATCATCTAGGTCCATCTTGTTCATGATCTATTCAAGATATAGGTTAGAGGACATAAGACCATGTGATCGATCATACTATATATAACATGGATATATGAGATTTTTCTTATGTATAGACTAGTTGGGTTACCCTATGTGGTTGATGATAGGTCACCTTAGGTGAGGAGATAGAGGGAGGACTAAGTAGCACATGTCATGCCCAACATGTTAGTGCTATAGATGTTGATATGCATCGATATAGTATGGTGACCATATGAGTAGCTAACGACTACCTAGGAGAGTTGGCACATAGTTGGACTAATGCTAGAGAGGAGAGAGGTAATAGAACATTATACATGGTGGAGGGAGCCACATTTGGTGGCATGGGTGATAGGGTAGATGGGTCTACCTCATCTATAGAAACTAATACTCATGCTCGAGTAGTGGACTCAGCATGTGAGAGAACCATGAGTGAATAGGGGACTTAAACCACTAATTGTGAGATTGACATTGAGGCCATGCTGGAAGTGACCATGGACTGATCAGGCATGATGAGGGGTAGAGTAAGAGGAGGTAGATTCAAAGATAGAGATACCATATGTACCACCACTAGCTCCATAGAAAGATGATCTATTGCCACTAAGGACATGAAATTGATATAGGTAAGAGGAGAGAATGAAGACATCATCATCCTTGATGAGTTAGCAGAGGACCTAGAGGAGAGATAGATGAGAGAGACTACTCAGGCACAAGTTTAGATGGATGTGAACCATGACAGTCAAGTTCGAGTTGAGGAGGCAACCTATAAAGGAAGTACTATGGGTTGTGTAAATTGGAATACTGTGTTAGGTATTCATGTGGATGGTGAGACCATAGGAGCTGAGACATAATTAGTTAAGAAAAATATGATTGATTTATTAAGTTTAGAAAGAGATAGATAGATAGATAGATAGATAGATAGATAGATAGATAGATAGATAGATAGATAGATAGATAGATAGATAGATAGATATTGTGAGATATGACAGTGATCTAACATCCATTTGGTGTGATTATGCAGGTGTACCTAAGGATGGGGAGGAGATATGGGGGATCTTAGCTAGGGGAGCACTCCATGACATCTTAGATGAGACTCTATTGATGTATGACCCCATGATATTGGAGGATCTAAGTTTACCATATGCCCCAACTCAAGTGAATTGTTTAGACTAGTGAGAGAGGCCATGAGGTAGATAAAAATGCAAAGAGAGAGTGTGTAACCACCAAAAAATATGGGTGCAGGGGAGAGGCAAGCCTGGTAGGCCCTAGCTAATGAGAGAGTTGTGCATTTATAAATAGTGACATAGATGATGTAAGAATATATAGTGATGCAAACCTAGCTGATGTAGGCACATGCAGTGACCTAGACTGATTTGGTATAGCACAGATGTAGATAGCACATCTACAAGGATAAGTAGAGGTATTGAGATCTCAGACTGCCTCATTAAAACATAGCATTCAGAGGAGTTAGATCGAGGCCTTAATAGGCAGTGTGGCTAGGCCATGAGATAGATGGGATAGAGCTTAGCCCTAGTGTTGAGGCTATGTATATGATTTTTTATGTTGTATCAAACTCATGGTATATATATGATGTATTATTTTGGCTTAGTGGTGTTGGTTGTGTATGTTGTCTTTATAATGGTTGTGTTTGTTCATTATGGTTGTGTTTGTTCATTATGGTTGAGGTTGTGGATGCTTTGGATATATTTCTTTCTAGTACATGTATTTAGCTTTGTTATATATGTTATAGGAAATATATGTGGTATGGGTTCTTTTCTAGCATTATAGATTACACATGCATGATTAAAAATAAATAGGCAAAAAAGGACTCAGAAAAATATAATCAATCAAGGAAATGCACCACACACTAATTCAAGATGGGAAATGTGTAATAACATGAAAAATGACTAAGTATAAAAATTCAAGAAAATGGCAAACAAGATGGTAAAAGGGGATTTGTTTTTAAACCAATGTAAAAGATATTTGTACCAAATTAAAATAAGTAAAATCATACTAAATATCATGTTGGGAAGTATGACAAATAATTTAATAAAATGGAAGGTATGTAAAAGGGCACAAATGGTAATAAAAACCAATCAAAGTTAAGTCACTCAATTATACTATTTCATGATAAGAAGTACAAAAGAAAAAAAAATTGAAAAAACTTGGTCTTAAATTTTTGTACTAATTCAAGCTAGGAAGTATGAGAAATTCAATAAATGGTTTTAATATTACATGCACTCAAAAAATAAGAAAATAAATGGTGAAATAAAAATTAAGTTACCTTAAAACATACTAAATATCAAGATCGAAAGTATGTCAATGAAGTGTAACCTCATAATCAATTGAATCTTATCTCTTATTTGACACATGTGATTTGGATGGTGACTTGTTTATTGGAAAATTTTGTGAGAGGGTCGAGTCCTATCCATAGTCTTAAACTACAACTCACAAAATAAAAACCTAAGGGGTACCAAATCAATATCGATAAGTAGAATGATAAGGAATGGTAAATCAAAGATGTGGGTAATAAGATGGAAAAGGTGGTAATTTATGAGGGATGTTGGGTCATATCGATGGTCTTACAAAGCAACTCACAAATTATATCCCATAGGAATGATCAGAAAGCAAAATAATATCTCCCAAGAGGAAATATGAGGAAAGTGAATGAAAAAGGGAATGTAAAAATCAAATACTTATTCATCTTATGAGAAGACCTTAGGAGGCAAGAGGCATACTAAGGACATGAGAAGACACTAAGTGACTAGTGGTCATCTATGTGTAAAGTAAACATATTCCCTATGGACACAAAGCTTTGTAGGTAGATAAGTGTGCTACTAAGATCAACTCATGAAGGTAGATTGGTATAAGGAAAATTAAAATGGACCTACCTCCCCATGATGTGTTCCCTGCTCCTCAAGACCCCTTATAGATTTTTTGGTCTACTACGAAGTTTGGGTACTTACATGAGAAAGTAGGTAGCACTAAAAGATTTTTGTATTCTCCTTTTCTAATCTACTATCCTACCACACCCCAAAGGACCTCAGCTCTATCATGAGACTAACTATGGAGTTTGATCTTTAACTAAAATAAAGATATGTGATTTGAATCACGTCTTTTAGTGTGATTTGACTTTTAAGATATTTCATATTTTTGCCTTTTGTTATCATTACCTTTTGTTTAAATGATTTGGCTTATAAATTTTTTTGAAGGCTTTTTAAGATTCCTCCTCCATATGGATTTGGAATGACCAATCATGAGAGAGTTAGTGATACATGTGAATGAGCTATAGGCTAAGGCTAAAGGAAGATAAGTAACCCAAGATAAAATATTGACTAGGACACTTAGGTTTGACAATGAACAAGTATGTCATCTCAAGTCTCAATCATGTATATGCTTAGTTTTCAAAAAAGGAGATCTAAATGTGGACTAGTAAAAGGAAATAGTAATGAGAAAGATTATTTTCTAATTGATCACATGGTAAAAAGAGATAATAACCAAAGGGAATAGGGTAGATATAACCAAGTCACCATGATAACTATCTATGAAAATTAAAGATAAGAAAGTAAAAAATTATGAAGATACAAGGGAAGACTTCTGAGAAAAAAATCTAAAGGAAAAAAAATCAATGATAAGTGAAAAAGAGCAATGATAAGGAAAAGACAAGTATATGCAAAAATGTAAAGAAAAAACATAAGCTAACTATAGTACAACAAGAAAGAGAAACATGATATAAGATAGGAAATAATTTGACACTGTTAAGGTGTGCAGCTAAAAGCTTCACCAAAATGCAAACAAGAGGAGTTACAGAGGTTGTGGAGGTTGCGAAGAGTTGCAGAATGAGTTACAGGGAAATCGACGTCGGTCTGATCAACTGACATCGGTTAGATAGTAGTGTAGAAGCAACAGACATCGGTTACAAGTCGGCCGACATCGGTCAGGGAGGAGCCGACGTCGGCAACCTGTGTGTGAACATGCAGTTTGCATGCAGATTCTGGAGAGTCTATTTTTGGACTGTTAGTTTGCATGTTAAAGGATAATTATAGTCTTAGAGTTGCGAGTCTAATTATTGTAATTAAGATAGTCTAATTATTGTAAGCATGAGATCTATATAATAGACTCATGGGTTGTATTTTAAACTAGTGCTAGAGAGTAAGAGAGCAAAATAAGCTCCTTCAGAGAGAGGAGAGCAATGTTGTGTTCCTCCTAGTGCCACAGTACCAAGTGTGGGTGCTGGTTTAGAGAATTAGAAGGGTTCTTCGTATATGTATGATCTTGGTCAGCAGGTGTGCAGGACCACGTTTGGAGATCTACAATGGTGAGTAAGGTCTAGTGATTTGCAGGTGGCAGCAGAGAGCAGGAGATCTACTTGGAGTATGGTTGTGTACTTGGTGTACTGGCAGCATTGTTTCTGACTGGTGGAGGTGAATAACAATTCTATATTTGAGTTGTGTGTTGAGACCGAGAGAGAGAGGGAAGAAGTCCTTGAGGTGTGGCAAGCCTTTGAGGTGGAAGAAGAAGTGGCATCTTCTTTATTGTATTTTCTTCTAAGTGATTATTAATACAATTGTGTATTGTCTCTCATATCCTGTGTTGTTTCATATTTCTAGTTACTTATTCATTCTGGTTAAATTTCGTGTTTAGTTGCTAATATAAGAGGTAATCATATATATACTCTTATTGTGGAGAGTAGGATCCTGACAATTGGTATCAGAGCAGGTGGACCAGGTGGACCAGGTTGGTACCAACTTGACAGTTGGTATTAGAGCTTTTGGTTGGGTTACTAACAGGTGGTTTCATATCTGGTTAGTGTGTGTTGATTACAGGTTACTCACAGGTGTTTTTGATTGAGTGGGAGTATAGCAATGGCAGAAGAAAGTAAGCTACGAATGGAGAAATTGAATAGCACGAATGGTCTAATTAATGAAAATAAAGAGCAGGTAAAGAAAGATTTTTGGTTAGTAGCAGATCAACAGGGAGAAGCAGATGTTGCAGGTGATGTTGCACAGGATGCTCTGGATAAAGTAGAATCTTGGTTTACATATTCTTTTGCCTCTTTCCATGCAACCCAAAATAGAGCATCTTTTCATGGGTATGTCTTTGTAGACTTTGGAGAGATTTATTTAGGAGTTGGTGAGCCTTGTCAAATGGTTGGCAAAGGGGAAGTGAAGCTAAAATTGTAGATAGATAACACACGGGTGTTGAAGAAGGTCATGCAGGTTCCAATCTTGGAGATGAGTCTAATTTCTTCAGGAAAGTTGGGTGATGGGAGATGCACAGTAACTCTCACAGCGGATGCACTTGAATTAGATGGTGGTAGGAAAGTAGGTATCCTTTATCTATCTACTTATATTAATGATTCACCTTTTGTTGCAGAGATGTGGCTTTATAGGTTTGGTCACATATGTAGGAGGGGAATGCATGTTCTTAAGCGAAAGATAGATATCTTTGACAAACTTAAGAACTGGAAAGCCTTAGTGTTCATGGAGGAGATGATGGATAGAGATCAGCTAAGGGGACTAAATTATTCTGAGCAAGGCTGTGTTAATTTGAATAGGGTTTTGACCCAAAAGGAGCTAACGGGTAAAAAGTCATCACTCACAGGTGAACACAGGTACCAGGGTCAGTCAGGAGGAACTGATGTCGAACAGACAGGCATCGATGTTGATCATGTGTAGATTAGCAGAGTCGATGGTGTCAAGAAGCAGGAATTGATGTCGATCATACAGAAACCGATGTTAGTAATAGGTACACTAGCATCGGTCAGGAAACCAATGTCGGCAGATAGGGTCAGTCACAAGGAACCGACATCAGTCAGTTACAGATTGGGAGATGGCCGAGATCGGTCACTGGAATGGATATTGGGCAGACATCATGCTGTCAATGAGTCTCAAATGCCCATATGGAGGACTAAAATGGTAAGTGGACCTCATATTCATTGTTCACCTTCTTACTAGTTGCTTACTGATGGTCGAGAACCAGGAAGATGTGAAGAGGCAATGCAGGTAGAATCCAGAAATAGTGGGAGCTTGGCATGGATGAGGAGTGTGAGTCCTTGGAGAAGAACCAAACAGGTGTTTGTTGGTGGAGTTGTCAGCTGGAAGAAAGCACAGAGAGAGGAATGGATTCCCAAGTTAAAAAAGAGAGTGGATGGATACGTGAGATGAAAGGCCAAGGTATATGGTCTTGAGGAAGCCGCAAGATAGTGGTACAGGTTTTGACAGGTGAATGACAAAGCAGGGCTTCAGTCAATGTCAGTGTAACCATTGTGTTTGTCTTTACCAGGTGGATAATGAGTCGTGACATTATCTTGTTACTGTATGTGGATGGTATACTAGTTATAAGTTCAGAGATATAGGGTTTTGCTGAGCTAAGGGTAAGGTTAGTTCAGTGGCATGTCATGAAGAATTTGGAGCAGCAAAATTCTTTGGCATAAGAGACATGGAGATTTGGTCTCTAGTGGGAGCTGATGTGAAGAAGGTGTTGGTGAGGGTTCAAGATGCAGGATGCAAAATCGGTAAGCACACCAAGGGCTAGACAGTTCAAGCTTAGCTTAGAACACTGTTTGAAATCATATGAGGTCTGGTGTAGACCTGAGTTTTCCCAAGCAGTGGGAGTTGTTAGAGAGTTTGGAGCCAATTTAGGGAAGGAGGATTCTCAGGTATCTGAGTGGGACCAGAAGTAGGGATTCATGTTATGCAGGGTCAAGGTCTTCACTACATGGGTTTGTAGGTTCGGATGTGGCAGGTTACTTGGATGACAGGGAAAGCATCAGAGGTTGTGTGGTGGTTGGTCTTCAAGATTGATCTTGAAGAGGGATACAAGCCAGGGAATGAATTAGATGAAAGTACAGGTACATGTATAGGTGTAGCTATTTTTCTCCAAGTGGGAGATTGTTAGGGTGTGGAGCTAAAAGCTTCACCAGGATGCAAACAAGAGGAGTTACGGAGGTTGCAGAGGTTGCAGAGAGTTGCAGAATGAGTTACAGGGCAACTAACATCGGTTTGATCAATCGACATCAGTCAGATAGCAGTGTAGAAGCAATCGACGTCGGTTATAAGTCGGTTGACATCAGTCAGGGAGGAGCCGATGTCGGCAACCTATGTGTGAACATGCAGTTTGCATGCGGATTCTAGAGAGTCTATTTTTGGACTGTTAGTTTGCATGTTAAAGGCTAATTATAGTCTTAGATTTGTGAATCTAATTATTGTAATTAAGATAGTCTAATTATTGTAAGCATGAGATCTATATAATAGACTCATGGGCTGTATTGTAAACTAGTGCTAGAGAGTAAGAGAGCAAAATAAGCTCCTTCAGAGAGAGGAGAGCAATGGTGTGTTCCTCCTAGTGCCACAGTACCAAGTGTGGGTGATGGTTTGGAAAATCAGAAGGGTTCTTTGTATATGTATGATCTTGGTCAGCAGGTGTGCAGGACCATGTTTGGAGATCTACAATGGTGAGTAAGGTTTGGTGATTTACAAGTGGCAGCAGAGAGCAGGAGATCTACTTAGAGTACGGTTGTGTACTTGGTGTACTGGCAGCATTATTTTTGACTGGTGGAGGTGAACAACAATTATGTATTTGAGTTGTGTGTTGGGACCGAGAGAGAGAAGAAGTCCTTGAGGTGTGTCAAGCCTTTGAGGTGGAAGAAGAAGTGGCATCTTATTTATTGTATTTTCTTTTGGGTGATTATTAATACAATTGTGTATTGTCTCTCATAGCCTATGTTGTTTCATATTTCTAGTTACTTATTCATTCTGGTTAAATTTCATGTTTAGTTGCTAATACAAGAGGTAATCATATATATACTCTTATTGTGGAGAGTAGGATCCTGACAATTGGTATCAGAGCAAGTTGAGCAGGTGGACTAGGTTGGTACCAACTTGACAGTTGGTATCAGAGCTTTTGGTTGGGTTACTAATAGGTGGTTTCATATCTGGTTAGTGTGTGTTAATTACAGGTTACTCACAGGTGTTTTTGATTGAGTGGGAGTATAGCAATGGCAGAATAAAGTAAGCTACGAATGGAGAAATTGAATAGCACGAATGGTCTGATTGATGGAAAGAGAGAGCAGGTAAAGAAAGATTTTTGGTTGGTAGCAGATCAGTAGGGAGAAGCAGATGTTGCAGGTGATGTTGCACAGGATGCTCTGGATAAAGTAGAATCTTGGTTTATATATTCTTTTGCCTCTTTCCATATAGCCCGAAATAGAGCATCTTTTCATGGGTATGTCTTTGGAGACTTTGGAGAGATTTATTTAGGAGCTGGTGAGCCTTGTCAAATGGTTGGCAAAGGGGAAGTGAAGCTAAAATTGCAAATAGATAACACACGGGTGTTAAAGAAGGTCATGCAGGTTCCAGTCTTGGAGATGAGTCTAATTTCTTCAGGAAAGTTGGGTGATGGGAGATGCACAGTAACTCTCACAGCAGATGCACTTGAATTAGATGGTGGTAGGAAAGTAGGTATCCTTTATCTATCTACTTATATTACTGATTCACCTTCTATTGCAGAGATGTGGCTTTATAGGTTTGGTCACATATGTAGGAGGGGAATGCATGTTCTTAAGCGAAAGATAGATATCTTTGACAAACTTAAGAACTGGAAAGCCTTGGTGTTCATGGAGGAGATGATGGACAGAGATCAGCTGAGGGGACTAAATTATTCTGAGCAGGGCTGTGTTAATTTAAATAGGGTTTTGACCCAAAAGGAGTTAGCGGGTAAAAAGTCATCACTCACAGGCAAACACAGGTACCGACGTTGGTCACAAGGAACCGACGTCGAACAGACAGGCACTGACATCGGTCATGTGTAGATCAGTAGAGTTGGTGGTGTCGAGAAGTAGGAACTGACGTCAGTCATACAGAAACTGACGTTGGCAACATGTACACCGGCATCGATCAGGAAACCGATGTTGGTAGACAGGGTCAGTCATAGGGAACTGATGTTGGTCAGTTACAGATTGGGAGATGGCCGAGATCAATCACTAGAACAGATATTGGGTGGATAGCATGCTGTCAACAAGTCTCAAATGCCCATATGGAGGACTGAAATGGTAAGTGGACCTCATATTCATTGTTCACCTTCTTACTAGTTGCTTACTGATGGTCAAGAACCAGGAAGATGTGAAGAGGCAATGCAAGTAGAATCCAAAAATAGTGGGAGCTTGGCATGGATGAGGAGTGTGAGTCCTTAGAGAAGAACCAAACAGGTGTTTGTTGGTGGAGTTGTCAGCTGGAAAAAAGCACTGAGAGAGGAATGGATTTCCAAGTTAAAGAAGAGAGTGGATGGATACGTGAGATGGAAGGCCAAGGTATATGGTCTTGAGGAAGCTGCAAGACAGTGGTACAGGTTTTGACAGGTGAATGACAAAGCAGGGCTTCAGTCAATGTCAGTGTAACCATTGTGTTTGTCTTCACTAGGTGGATGATGAGTCACGACATTATCTTGTTACTGTATGTGGATGGTATACTAGTTATAGGTTCAGAGATACAGGGTTTTGCTGAGCTAAGGGTAAGGTTAGTTCAATGGCATGTCATGAAGAATTTGGAGCAGCAAAATTCTTTGGCATAAGAGACATGGAGATTTGGTCTCCAGTGGGAGTTGATGTGAAGAAGGTGTTGGCGAGGGTTCAAGATGTAGGATGCAGAATTGGTAAGCACACCAAGGGTTGGACAGTTCAAGCTTAGCTTAGAACACTGTTTGAAATCACATGAGGTCTGGTGTAGACCTGAGTTTTCCCAAGTAGTGGGAGTTGTTAGAGAGTCTGGAGCCAATTTAGGGAAGGAAGATTCTCAGGTATCTGAGTAGGACCAGCAGCAGGGATTCATGTTATGCAGGGTCAAGGTCTTCACTACATGGGTTTGTAGGTTCGGATGTGGCAGGTTACTTGGATGACAGGAAAAGCATCAGAGGTTGTGTGGTGGTTGATCTTCAAGATTGATCTTGAAGAGGGATACAAGCTAGGGAGTGAATTAGATGAAAGTACAGGTACAGGTATAGGTGCAGTTGTTTATCTCCAAGTGGGAGATTGTTAAGGTGTGGAGCTAAAACCTTCACCAAGATGCAAATAGGAGTTATGGAGGTTACAAAGGTTATGGAGAGTTGCAGAATGAGTTGTAGGGCAACTGACGTCGGTTTGATCAACTGACATCGATTAGATAGCAGTGCAGAAGCAACCGACGTCGATTACAAGTCGGCTGACATCAGTCAGGGAAGAGCCGACGTCGGCAACTTGTGTGTGAACATGCAGTTTGCATGCGAATTTTGGAGAGTCTATTTTTGGACTGTTAGTTTGCATGTTAAAGGCTAATTATAGTCTTATAGTTATGAGTCTAATTATTGTAATTAAGATAGTCTAATTATTGTAAGCATGAGATCTATATAATAGACTCATGGGCTGTATTGTAAACTAGTGCTAGAGAGTAAGAGAGCAAAATAAGCTCCTTCAGAGAGAGGAGAGCAATGGTGTGTTCCTCCTAGTGCCACAGTACCAAGTGTGGGTGCTAGTTTGGAGAATCAGAAGGGTTCTTCGTATATGTATGATCTTGGTCAGCAGGTGTGCAGGACCACGTTTGGAGATCTACAATGGTGAGTAAGGTCTGGTGATTTGTAGGTGGCAGCAGAGAGCAGGATATCTACTTGGAGTACAGTTGTGTACTTGGTGTACTGGCAGCATTGTTTTTGACTGGTGGAGGTGAACAACAATTCTATATTTGAGTTGTGTGTTGGGACCGAGAGAGAGAGGGAAGAAGTCCTTGAGGTGTGGCAAGCCTTTGAGGTGGAAGAAGAAGTGGCATCTTCTTTATTGTATTTTCTTCTGAGTGATTATTAATACAATTGTGTATTGTCTCTCATATCCTGTGTTGTTTTATATTTCTAGTTACTTATTCATTCTGGTTAAATTCCATGTTTAGTTGCTAATACAAGAGGTAATCATATATATACTCTTATTGTGGAGAGTAGGATCCTGATAGACACGGTGTCAAATGATATAATAAAAAATAGAAATAAGATTAGATCACACATCCAATCCAAATATAAATGAGAAATCACCATGCATGTGCTCATAAATATTGGTAAGTCTATCCACACACAATATCTAAAACATTAGATAAATCTATATGAAGTTGACTATGAACTACTGCTAATGTCTCATCAATATTTGTTGAATATTAGTCAAATACTTATTTTCTAATCTCCTCAATTAAAAAATAGGAATACTCATTAGATTGTGTTGAGGAGGGAAATTGGGTAAAGGATGGTCAGGGGAATGCATGAGAATGGGATCTATGGGAGATACAAGAATCATTGGTGGAGAAGGATCCATGAGTGAAGGACTCACAGGTGGAGAAGGATCCATAGGTGAGGGAAGGTCCACAAGTGGAGGCACAAGAGGTGGTGAAGGGACCATAGGAGGTGATGGAACCACTTGAGGTGGATCCATGAGAGAAGAAAGATCAGCCTTATTATGGTAATGTCTTATGGGAGGAATGGTAGAAGGTTCATGAATAGCTATAAGATGGTCCTTAAGATGCTACTGAAGGATATGATAATGATCAGTGTGATGTGTGTCACATTGGTACCATAGACAATACCTCTCACAAGTATATATTCAGGGAGGATCTTTGGAGGAGGAAAGGTAGTGTCTATTGATGGTGAATAAGGATGCAAGGTATCAATATATTATTGCAACTTACAACAATGGGTAAAATAATGATTATACATCCCATGGAAGTAACAGATACACTTGTGAGTATTTTTAGGAGAAACACTCATTAGAGAAGGTGTAACAGGCATAGAAGAAGAAAGAGATGAATCATCAACCTATTTGGTGGGAAGAGGATCCATTTTAGGCAAAGGAAATAAACCATCACCAAGATAAGGTGGTGATAGATCAGGAATGAAACTAGGCATAATAGGAGTATTAGTGGAAGAAGCAAGAGTAGGCTCAACAATAGTGGAAGCAGTAATAATAATTGGTTATGGCATAGGTTTCACTATGGTAGGGGTGGGATCAACATAAGGTCTAAGAGGGTTGCACTAATCTTAGGGGTGAACCAATGATGAGAGTTAGGTAATCTATCAAAATGGTAAGGTCTGATCATAGAACGATCCATGATCATAGTCCTATGGGGATCCTCAAAAATTGGAGGTGTCAGTGCCATCTCTACTCTACTATAAAAAGGTAAAATGAAAGAATTAGGAACTATACATGTTGGAACATGATAAGGTGCACAAAAATATTTAAGCAAAGAAGAATGACAACACATAATGTTGAAATCATGGGCTTGGACAAGACTACCTAATAAAGGATCATCTAAATAATTGCCATCATCAAAATCTAGCTTATGAAGTTCAATCACACAAGTTGGAATAACTTTATCATCAAAATAAGCATGGTGAATAGAATGTTGAGTCTTTGATAAGACTATGAGAATATCATCACAAGGAAGTTTATGAGAATGAGGTTACAAAGAAGTAGGAAGCTATGAGATCAGATGAGGCATGAGATAGGAAGTTTTGATCTTTAAGTTAATCTCATCAGGCTCATCATTATCAGAGTCTAAAAGGTTGGGAGGAATGTTACCAATGAGCTTAGAATGCCAATTGTAACTTCTAGTTGAGTTGACAGGAAAATTTAAACATTGTGACTCATAGAATGAACATTAAGCAAAGGCTCAAGAGTATGAATCTTAAAAATAACATGATCTTGGAATTGTTCAAAATTCCAAGGGTTAGTATCTCCTTGAATCCTATAAATGGCTCCATTATGAGGGAATTTAATGCATTGGTAAGCAGAAAAAGTGATAGCTCACATATGATGATTCCATTGCCTACCAATCAAGATGTTATATGAAAGGGTAAAATTAAATATCATCACCTTCACATGAACAGTGATAGGTGGGATGGTAATGGGAAGCCACACATACCAAAGAGGAGGCATTTGCCTTCTATCATATCCTTGTAAGTGCTATGTGTAGACTTAAGATTGCATTCTGAATATCTAAGGGTCTTAATAAAATAAAGAGAAGCAACATAAGTGCCATAACCCTCATTAATCAATGCTTGTTTAACTTGGATATCACCTATTTGGATGCTAATAAATAAGGGAGGATCATCTGCATAAACTAGAATCTCATCGAGAATCATAGATGCAATGGGAAATTTCAAAGAAAGAGAAATGTCAATAGTTTCATCAACATTGATGAACATCTCTTCACATTATTTCAAGATACTATCCTAAGAACCAAATAAGGATACTTCATGTCTTGCTAAGGGAGGATGAGGGACATTCATCTCAACTAATAGTTGCATAATATGGTTCCAATGATGGGGAGAGGTCCTCATAAACTCAATAAATGGAATTTGAGATGGGATACTATTGAGATCCGCAATGGGATCCCACTCATCATAACCCATGAGAAGATTATTAGATATAGGCACATAATGGTTAAGGAAGTCTTTGAAAGGAAGAGCTAAAGTGCATTAAAATTTGTGTTGATAAGAATGAGAAGGTTTAGAAGAAGGTTATAAATCATTTGGTTATGAATAAGTATTTGGTTTAGATTGATCTTAAAGTTTTGAAGAAGTGTTAATACAAGGTTGATTATCATTGGAAGATTTATTATCATTGGTATTAGAAGATGATGGAAGAGTGGTAGAAATAGAATGAGATGTGTTATCCAAGGGAGAATTGTAAATTGGACCATCATCAAAGGTTATAATATCTTCTTGCCCTAACTCATTTAAATGAGTTGGAGAATAATTTTGGATAACACAATATGTCTTAGAAGGAGGCGGGGTGTAGATAGGTTGAGAATCTATGAAAGTCCCCACCCTTCACATATTAGTCATGCTAACCACATTCTCCTCAGAAGTTGGTTCAACAAAACTTTCTACATTATTGGTAGAAGGAGTGGGCTTGTTTTTGTTTTCTTGAATAGGTTTATGATTAGGTAAAGGATCTTTATAGATAGCTTAATGAGTGTTTACTTGATTCAAGGCTTAAGCTTTATCATGAGTTTTATAGTCTTTAAAAGTGATCTCATAGGCTTATTGATGCTTGTGAATGATAGAATCATGATCAAAATTAGTTCCAAGAAGAAATTTCATAGCTTAATTATGAAGTTGTCTACAAGTCTCATGGGAGTGACCCCAACTAGCATGAAATAAACAAAATTTACTAGGGTCATACCAGGTTTTCATTAGATGAGTAGGGTAAATATCTTGAGGAAGAGGCCTAAGTAGACGCTTAAGTAATTAGTATAAGTAAAGAGGCTTATGAACATTAATGTTATTTGGTGAAGACAAATGAGGATTAGTATATTGTTGAGAAGGAGCTGGTTCCAAAGAAGGGGTAGGAATGACAGCTTGAATATTGTGAATAGTATCATATGAATCAGTAACACCATCATTAGTACTATTGTGGTTTTTATTTTTAAGTAATAGACAAGGACCCACAGAAGGTTGGGTTGACTCGAATTGATGCATAAGGAAATCTTGTCATTTGGCTTGTTCAATGGTCTCCTCTAAGGTATGTGGAGAGAGGGTGTAGACTCGATATTGTAATTTAGGATAAAGGGCATTGGTAAAGAGATGAAAGAGATTGTCATTGGCCATGTAATGTTCACATTTGTTTGACAAAGTCTTCCATCATTTAATAAAGGCTTAGGCAAATTTTTTTTATTCTGTTTGCAATTGATGAAATGGGCCAAAGTGTTTTCAGAAAGATCACTAGTTTGAAATTCTTATACTAAAGCATTCACTAAATCTTCCAAACTAGTAATGGAATGAGATCTAAGTTGATTATACCAATCCAAGTCATCACCAATGAGGGTTTTGACAAGGAGTTTGGTAGCATCAAAGGTGTTTAATTTGACCCAATTTTATTAAGATTTTCAAATGTCTTAAGATGAAGGGTAGGATCAGTTGATCCATTATAATAAATTATAGGTGTTATGCCTCCAATGTCAATGTTAGCAATTTGAGTAGTGAGAGGTTTATTTTGTATATGCTTGATGACTTTTTTGACTAATGGAGGTTGAGTAATGAGATTGCCTTAAGAATCTTGAAGAGGGGGAGGAGGAACACTTTGGTTATGTGTGTCCCAAGTGATTGGTTGAGGATTAGATTGAAGATTGAGAAGGTTGTTATACATTCGCATCATTTGATTCATGTTATGATCTTGGAATGTGCTCATTTGATTGAGATTTTACAATAATAGTTGATGAGTTTGATTAGTGTTATTATAAGAAATAGTATTGGTGTTTGTATTAGTGTTTGTATTGGTATTGGTATTAGTGGATTGGGTACCACTATTAGTTTTGATATGAGCTTGAGAAGAGCTATGAGAACTTGAGGCACTAGTGGTAAAATTCGTGTATGAATCAAAATATGGACTAGTAAATGGTTGAAAAGAAGAAGCACTAGAAGCATGAGTGCCTTGGGTAGCAAACAATGAACTAGTGGATGGCTTAAGGATGGTGGGTCTTATGAGAGGCCCACTAGATGTAGAACCTACCACGTTAGTTGAGATATTAGGCATGGAGATAGAATAAGCTAAATAAGAAGATGTATTGCATAAGGAGGAGTCAAGATTGAAGGAAGAGGCTGAGAAGCAAAGAAATTGGTACCCCCAAATCTAGTTGATAAAGTGAGAGTAGGCAAATGAGGTTCTTAAACTTGATGACTAATCATAAGATTATAGATGGTAGAAGGATCTTTCCCTCTATGCTGAGGGAATTTCATGATAAAGAAAAGAATTTTAGGTTTATACTCTAACTCAAGATGATATTCTAAGATAAGATGAGGGTTTTGATACAAAGATGTATGAGGATTCCCATAGTTCATTATATGAGTTACAATATTAACATTGCTAACATTTTTGAAATGAACCCTACTTTGTCTAGGACAGACCCTATTAAGATAAATTCCATCATGTCTATTATTTGAGATTTAGTCTTATCACCAAACAAATAGTCTATGATGAAAGGAGAAGAAGCAAGATGAGAAAGCAAAAAATTATAAAGTGACTAAAAATAGAACTAGGTCGACCTAGTCGACCTAATGCAAAAATAGGGACTGTGAAACTATATAGGGTCCATAAGATCAACCCAATATAGAGAATAGAGACTAACCAAAAATGGGGAAAACCCTATAAATAGTTATAGGTTGAATAGGTTGACCTAGTTCAGTGTATAGGGGCTAAAAAAGATGTTAGGTTGACCACGTTGACCTAGTGCAGTGAACAAGAAGTTAAAAAAAGAGTTAATAAGTTTATGAAATGAAACAAGATAGTTTGTAGTTGATCTAAGAAAGTAAATGCTAAAAGTAAATAGATAGTAAATTGAATTGATGTTGTCCAATCCAATCGATGTACATAAATAAAAACCTTGCACCAATGTTGGTTAATGTACGTTTTTGCACACACAATTGAGCAAAGAGAAAGTAGACAACTTGAAAATTAAATATAATTAATTGGTCAAATTAGAAAGTTAATTAGATTATTAAGAATAATTTTAAATGATAGGTATTTGTTTGTAAGTAAGGTACTAGTTAGAAATCTATGGATGGTTTCAGGTGAGTTTAGGATGAAAGGGACTGTAGTGATAATGATATAAATTTGGTATTTGGGCCTACCCCCTCACTTCACACACTACAACGATAAGGGTATCAGGTGCTTAGTCAGAATATGCCATTAACCATGCTTTATACTTGACTAGAACATCAAGTTAGCTTTCTCCTTGGTGATGAAATCCAACTAGGTTGGCCTAGGTAGTCAAATGTTACAATGCTTATTGATGTTATGTGATTTAGCTATGTGTGCATAAAATAAAAATTTTGAAACTAAGTGGTTAATTAAAACCCTCCTAATTAGACTATGTGATCTATTTTAAGCATGAAAACAACTGAAAAAAAAGATATGATTAACATATAAGGTAAATTCTAACTTTGAAATAAGACATAGTGAAGACACTATATACACAACATGCGGAACTAGGTCGATAGGGTCGAACTAGTGCTACTAAAGATAGGGTCTAGAAAACCTACTAGGTCAACCTAGTTGTTTCAGACAACACACAAAATATAAAAATAGGTTGACCAAGTTGATTTAGTTGGTTGTGCAAGGGTAGTTTTGAAGACTACAAAACTTAAAAGGAAAGTATTGAACAAAAAGAGACAAATAATAAAAGCCTAACCTTGATGAGACAAAGAATAAAAGGCTAACCTTGATGGTTCAGAGATGGAAAGGAGAAGATTATTGATCTAGAACCTTGGAGAAATCTATCCAAAATATACAAACTGAATCAAGCTAATCAACCAAGCAATACAAAAACCTACTAAAAATATGCATTAAATTCAATAGGTCAACTTGGTCAACCTAGTAGGCTGAACAGGATGTCTAGAAATGTACTAGGTCAAGATAGTCGACCTAGTAGGCTAATCTAGAAGTCTAGAAAATTAAAACCTATACTGGGTCGATTTAATCGATTAGGCTATATAGCAACTTGTTGAAAAGTGGCTAAAAATGTGCTAGGTTAACTTGGTCAACCTAGAAGGTTAAATTGAAAGTCTAAAAAGTGTTGAAAACCTATCTGGGTTGAGCTAACTGATCCAGTTACCTATTTTTGTGCACACAAAAAAATAATTAGGTCGATAGAATCAAACTAGTATGTCAAAATATATGATAGAAATGATTATAAAAAGAATGAAATAAGTGAAAGAAATCTTTCAAGGGTTAGTTTCACATCAGGTTCACCTAAATGTATGTAATCAGAATTGCATGATATACATGAATTAATCCTAAATCAAATAAGATAGAGCATACCTACACTTTTGATTGGGTATACACTTGTTAAGTGGGAGCATGACCAATATGGGGATTCATTAGACTAGATTAGGGGATCACTTGTATCACTTGTCACAACATATCATGCTAGGAAGGCTTCCAAAGCCTACAGTCTAACACAATCACACAACAACCCTAAAATATTTCTATGATTTGATATTTCACTTATGCTAACAAATAAGAGAGTAAAATATTATAATAACAAGAAAAGTAAACTAATCTAGTACACACCAAAGCTTGTGGCATAAAGTGGGGTTTAGAACAAAATAAATAAATAACAACTAAACTAAACATGCATAAGATACATATACCCACATCAATGTATACAAAATTCTAATACATGGAAGAGAAGATTAAATATTGCATTATCTATCTACTCTTACAAAGGAGAAATAAAGTTGGGAATACTTACCTTTGAAGATGAACCTATCGAGCCTCAATCTCTCCCTTGGCCAAGGTGCTTCACAAAAGATTTTTGTGGTTTGTAAGGATAACAAAGATAAATCATCTCTAGGCTACACAACCTACATAAGCATACAAAAGAATTCTCCACAAGATAAGATCAAATCTCCAAAGAAATTATTGAACCCTAAAGCTTTATTCCTCAAGTAGAATGGTCAGTAAGTAGATGTTTGTTCTCACTTCTTTGCTTGATTCTTTTCTCTCTTCTAAAATGGTGGGAAATGAACTTGTATATATAGTGGTAACTTACTTAAAAACTTTCAGACATGTTGTCTATCCTAGGTTGATCGGGTTGACCTAGCATATTTTAGATCTAACTAACTAGGTCTGTGTTAGGTCAGTCGGGAGGCTAACAATCCAAAAGAGCTAAAATGTCCCCAAAACACACTAGGTTAACCAGGTCAATCTAGTTTGTTAAATAGATCAAAAGGGTAATAAGGCAAGAAATGAAGGAATAAAGCATGATAATGACTGGAATGGATAGGAAAGAGATAAATAAGCTTAGAGTTCAAGGTTTTAGGAGATAATAGTGTAGATGACAAGTGGTAAAAGGAATAAAAATCTTATGAAGCACCAATGGTCTTCCCACCCCTTTCTCGATGCACCCCTTAAGCCATGCACTCAGAGAGATTAAGACTCGATAGGTTTTTTCAAGATACAAAGTGCCAATAATCAATAAAAGTTTGAAAATATTATGTGTATACAACCCCTACCCATTTTTTGTGATAATATTTACTCTATTACTTTTTAGGGGGATAAATTTATTACATGGATTTACCCCCATACCTACTTTTCCTAACCTAGTTCATTTTAATACTAAAATACTAAAACATTATATTAAATTCACCCCATGTTTGGGATATACTGATAGCATCTACAATCCATCCTCCAACTCATCCTTTTCTTTGTATCCCAGCCATCATCTCTCCCGTCACTAATTCTGGTCACACAAAGCTCTAGTTTCCAAAATTATAAAATGTACAAATGAATAGTTAATTAGACTTATATAATAAAATTTTGAAATTTTTTATTTTGTAGTTATTTACCAGAAACTTTTCTATTTTTCTCATAACTTTTTTTCTATAAACTTTTTTTGACAAATCAAAAGACGTTATGGAATCCTGACAACGTAGAAAAAAATCCAATGCTAACCACATATTTTTATAAAAGTTTCAAATTTTATCTTATTGTTCAAGTTCATATTTTGTTTTGCACACTAGAATCCTCTTTTTCCTATTTCTCACGTAGCTTTTATTCCACCAAAAAAGGTAAGTTGAAGTACATATTTACAAATTATTTACTTTCATTTATTTTCTACTTTTTATTGTAGTTTTTTAGCTCAGCTATGCATTTCTATGTTATTTCTCAAAGCACCATCCCATGTTACACCTATGTGACATGTGATGAGCTTCAAGTGGGGCATATGTATATGCACAATATTTTTAAACTTTATCATTTACTTTCTCTCTTAAATGGTACACCAGAAAAGGGGTGGGTAGACCATTGGTGTTTCATAATATTTTTGGTCAACTCTATCCTTACCTAAAACTCCCCAAGAAAATAATCATTTTTATCCATTTCCATAAGAAATTATCCTTTTAAATAGACCCTAACTAATCAAACAACCTCTTTTCCTACTAAGTCAGCTGGTCGACCCTGGTATAAAAGTTAAAGCATATGTTACAAAACTAAGTCGCCCAGGCTAACCTATTTTGAGGCCTAATGGAAACTTTTTCTTAAAACTAGGTCATGATTGCCAACCTTGTCGACTAAAATTTTGTAAGGGTTAGAGGTTATCCATTTAAATACAAGGTTCATTTCAACTCAATAAAGAGGAGCATTTATTTCTACATTATTACAACTCATAATTCTACTACATTTACATTTGAAGGAGAAATTTCTTAGGGTTTGCCATGGATGGAAGATAACTTTTCTTTGGGAAGTCTTGGATGCAAGTACGAGTATTTTATCCTAGAGCTAATTTCTATAGTGTGATCTTTACAAAACCAAAACAACCTCTTGTAAATCACCATTAGCCAAAGGAGAGATTGAGGCTCGACAAGTTCATTCAAAGGTTAGTATCTCTAACCTTTTCTATTTCATTTGATAGATAGATATTACACAAAGTAATAGGTTTTGAATGTATAATTGCTTTCTTAGATTGACTTGATACTTAAACTTAGTATAGTTATAGGGTCTTCTTTGATTTTCATCTTCCACCATAGGTGATGTAAGCCTCCATTTTCCTACCATGATCCCTTGATTTTTTATTTGTGTTAAACCATCCCCCTTTGTTCCACATGCTTTTGTGAGCACTATATTAGTTTCATTTTATGTATTATAAGGCCTAGATAGGGTTATTGCATAGTGTTTTTTGACTAAAGGCTTTAGAAACCTCTCCTTTAGTATTGTGTGATAATATATCCCTTGGTTAAGATTAATGAATCTAATTTGATCATGCCTATGATGTAAAAAGATGATATTTGATTACATTTTCCAATATTATATCTACTAAGTAGGATAAGTTGTAGATCTATCTTAATTTGTTGCATACAGTTCTTGCACATAAACCAAACTAGACATCAAATGCAAAGGGGAGAATTAGGCAAGGGGAATAGCTGAGTTATCCTTAAAAAACTCCATTTAATCTTAAAGTTACCCACATATCCAAAAATGACACCAGGTCAATGTTGTTTTCCCTCTTATAGTGATTGTGTGAATCTTGATATTTGAAATGTGTGATTGCAACTAGTAAACTGAATTGAATGTTTCACAATGAATGATCTTACCCTATAATAATATATCTTAAAACTTGGCCTATGACAATTAGAATAAATTAGTACTTGAATTGGAAATATTAGTGCTCTTTTACTCAATGTGCAATAGATTGTTAAGTGATTAATAGGTGATTTCCTTGAGTAGCCTTATGTGCTTCTATAATGGTATATTTGAAATATTTCCATTAACTGAATTTCTTAAAAGTGTGGGATGACATGGGGCATCTCAAATTTGGAAATTTATCATTAGATCATGAGAGATAAGGTCACACTAGTGGATAAGTCCTGGGTGTAGCCCTTCCTGACCTAGTGCAATCATGTCCCAAGAAGTTAGAGATTGTTGAAATTTATCTCATAGGAATTTATAAGTAGAATAGGAATGATTGAATAATGTCTTAAATAATTATAAGATAGTAATTATAATAGTGAAGTATCTCATTAATATTTTAATTTATTAGAGTGGCAAATTATACAAGTAAAGTAGGGATGTCAAGATTAAACATTATCAATCACTTAATGATTAAATTTGAGTGTTTACAATATATAAGTAATATATTATTATCATTATTATTATTATTATTATTATTATTATTATTATTATTATTATTATTATTATTATTATTATTATTATTATTATTATTATTATTATTAAGTGTAGAAACATCAATGCCTCATCATCTAACTTACAATCTCTATCAGAGTCTTCATTATTCCACTTATTGTGTTACAATTACTAGAAGTATCATTCAAGTATCCTTATTCTAATTACAAACTCCTATTATCTAGATTTAAATAGTCTCTATCCTTGTGGGACAAGACCACATTATTTAGATAAGGTCACAGTGTAGCCTTATCCATTAGTGCGGCCTTATCTCACATGCTTCAATGATAACTTTTTCTTAACATTTAATATTATCCCTCTCATGATTTTTATTAAGATTGGTTAACTGAAATATTATAAATATTCTTTTATATAGGCACATCAAGGCCTTTCAAAGCCTCGTCTAGTAATCACTTGGAAACTCTATTGCACATTGAGTAAAAGAGCACTATTCTTTCCAATTCTAATTATGCTTTATTATAATTATCATGGGCCAAGCTTGAAGTCATTTTATTATAGTTTAAGGCACTCATTATCAATCATTCAAGTCAATCTATATTTTTGCATTCATATAACAAAGATTAAGATTCACATATTCACACTAAGAGAGAACTACATTGGGTTAAGGCCCTTTTGGGCTATGTATGCAACACTAAGATTATATGGGGTTTTATGATGATAGCTCAGTTATTCCTCTTGTTTGATTCCCCCCTTTGTATTTGATCTCTATTTGATTTATTTTTCAAGATCTAAGGTTTTAATTTTGTAGGTCTTTTATGTATAAAATCAGGGCATGCAGACAATCAGTAAACCCTCTTAAACATCTACATGTGCTCGCATAAAAAAATCAAATGCATAGTTAATTAGGAGGTGGCCACAGTCAATAGAGAATGTTGTAATGTAAACCTATCCTTCTGGTGTAACTTTTTTCCAACATATTTTAAAATTTTAATTTCTATTATGACACAGTTTAAGGGTTACTACAATGATTTTTCATCAACAGTCAACCTGCATAGACAACATGTGATCAGTTTAAATTAGGTTTGCATATTTGATTATCAATTTACCATTTATAAATCATTTCAAATTCTATAAATTACTATATTGTACATTTAAGTTATATGTATTTTTATGTATAATAGCATTTAATTTTTAAATAAAAAATAAACACATAAACATTCTCATGAACCCATATTTTATTTAGAACACTACTTGTTGTTTTCTTGATTTTTGTTCATACAATTTTTTTCAAATTCCTGACACTAAAAGAAAATAAACTTTGATAGTAAATATAAATTTCACACAATGACTAAAATCTTCTTGGACATTGGATTTATTCTAACACTAAATAAATTATCTTGTGACCTTAGATAAGTCTAACACTGAATCATTTTCTTTCAACCTTGGATTAAAATTTGTTGATCTCTATACACAAATCTTTCTATTTTATTTTCTCTTTATTTTTTATTTTTTAGTTTTTTGTTTTTATAAATTATATTTTGATAATTTTAAAAGTACTTATTAATTATCTTTTACAAGCTAAGCAATGATCTATTTTATGAATACCATGGTGTGAGGAGTAAAGTAATTTTACAACACTAAACATGAATTTTTGTTTCCCTGTACCTTATGGTATATTATAAACACATAGATTCCCTTATTTATATCATTTGAAGCCTCTTCTAGCCATGTAATGTATGGTTAACCTAAGAGGAGCATATCACCTAAGGAAGTTACTCTCATCATACCCTCAAAGATGAGATAGTGGGCTACATGCATGATTTAGCATATGTATTTAGTGGCATAAAATATTGGAATAACACAAATATAGAAACAAAAAATTATAATTTAGTGATGAAAATATAGACTAGCTAAGCAAAATATCAATAGGCATAAACTCAAAATTTGCATAAAATAAACCTTCTCTGTTGATTCTCATTAAATTGAATAAAATATTACATAAGAGTATTTAAATAAATATCAACTTGAAGTTGTATTTGACATGCATAATTAGAAATTCCAAATAAATCAAAAGCTACCTAAAGCTAACTGACACATGTTATTTTTAGCAATTTATATTTTTAGTAAATTTCATCTTTTAACAAGTTTTTCAACCTCTATTTTTAGTAAGTTTTATATGTAAGCTCAAATTGGCCTAAAAAAATAAACATATCTCTTACATTATAAATATACACTAATGGACTCAAGTTCATGTCTAGTTACAAAGATATATAATTTATATGATTAAAAAATACCTAAAAAAAATACTAAAATATAATTTCAGTCCCTTAAATAATCACTTATAACCCTAGAAATATATCAAAAATAATAAGAACCATATATTGATATTTAGTATTACATTCTCCTCTTCCATACCGTCATTTTAGTGTAAACAAGATCTTAAACGGAGTTATGGATCAAAAGTTATGGCCTCTGAAAGTTTGGTCTCCAAAAGTTTGATCTCCGCATCATTAAGAGCCTGCACAATTACTCAAACCCTTACCTAGATCACTTTTATACCTTTATTTTTTATTGTATTATGTTCATATTTATTAGATATGTTGATTCATATTATATGGTATATCTCTAAGGCATAGTGATAGATTAAGTGGCAATCCTTTCTCATATATGCAACTTTCTTTGGTTTCTTCTACAACAGCAAATCATGATGTTTTTTAATCAAAATATTAATGATAATGTTTAAATTCCTTGGTCTAATGAAGTTTAAATCCACACTAATTTTGATACTAAAAATAATGAAGAGAACTATGGTGTACATAATGAACATAAAACTCATATTGATCCATACGAGAGTAATAGAGTAAATCAGAATCAAGTGCAAGAATTATCTAAATTTTATCAAGGTATTAAAGAAAAATCCTTAGAGATAAATAAGATCATTAGTTTCCTTCTAGCATCAAAATCTAATTAATAATCTAAATTAGCCACATCTTTATCACAAGAGTTACCTTTTCGGGTTGTCAAATACCCTTCTTCCAATGTTGCCACTTATACTATTGCATACATTCCTATTTATACACATCCAATTACTTCCACAACATCATTCATTGGTTTAATAGCATCACTTTGTACATAAAACTCTAAAAATGTTATTCTTAATATTATGTTTCTTGTCTTACAAGCTAAGCTATCTCAAATTGAGCAAACTTTTTCTCATACTATCCCCTCCATGGACTCATGTTCCTTGTTACATAACCCTTTAGCACCCAAAATTACATCTTATTCATTACCAATTGTCCTTGTGGATCCTAATATTCCCTTATATGAAGGCAATATTAATCCTAAATAACATTTGTGTGTATTTCATGCAACTTGTCTAGACTATGCAAATAATGACAAATTTTGTTAGGATCAAAAAGGACTAGGTACCAATAGCTAAAGCTTTGATCTAATTAGTTGTTAAGATTAAAAAATCCTAATCTTAAAACATGTGCAAGAATCAAATGCATAATTAAAATAATTTAAAGAAAATATAAAATAGGAGAGAACACATTACACAAGATATACGTGGAAACCCTACTAAAATAGTTAGGGAAAAAACCATGGGGTAAAGGCAGTATCTAGACTTCATATTTCATCAACAAAAAATGCCTTCTACACAACTCCTCTTAGTAACTCCTTTCCTATTCTAACAACCATAGCACTCAAGTGAGTAAATCTTACAACCAAGATTTCCATAATCTAACCTTCAAGCTACAACATGCAACTCTTACAATGCTAATATCCATAGTGTTGGGTGAATATTTTGTCAACCAGCTAATTGGTGAGCAACATAGGTCTAGGGAGATTGGTCATCCAAAGTTACAGGTTTACCACATCCAAAGGGGACAAATCTCTCCTCTCATCAAGGGGAGGTTCCCTATAGGTATAAAGGCACTATATTCTATATATATAAGCTAAAAATAACACATGGAGGTAGGATACACCATCCATCTCTCTTATTTCAGAGATGATGTTCACAAACAAAGGAGAAAATCTTGATGAAAACACTAAAGGCACTTCTCTTATTTCAGAAGTGTTCTTGTAGGAAATAGTAGGAGTTCTTTCAGGGAGTGACAAAGACCTGGTAATAAAAGATAGGAACCAATAGGATGAAATGGAACACAAAGTCTCCACCTCGACTACCCAAAGAGTGAGATACAAAGGATAATGGGGGCACAAAGTCCTCCCAAAATCCTCAACACAGAAATAGAAAATAAACACACACTGAAGACAACTATAACAGCACAAAGTCTGAAAGTAACTGACTTCAGGACATCTTCCTTATCACTTTCACTAATTCTGCTTGTTAGATTAAATAAACAAGAATGCATATAGAAGATAGACATAAGAACAATCTCCTAAAATGGCACAAGCTATAACAGCACAAAGTCTACAAGTAACTTGCTTTCTCATTCAGATAAAATAATATGAACAACAATCTGAGCTCAAAGTCTTAGTATTTGCTTTTCAATTTGGGCAGATTTTTTCTTCTATGATCCAAAAGATCTCCCTTAGAATGATACAAGAGATTAAAATATATAGCAGCCAAGAAAGACTTGGCACTTTGTTCCATAGAATGGCCCATGTTATGAATTCAATGTCTTGAATGCATTTCCAGATTTGTTAAAGGATTGCATTGAAAATAGGGCAGCTGTCTTAACTATGGCATGTCATTTCATCCCATATGTCTTCTCCTAAGTCTGGATCATTTGGTTTGTCCCCTCTGATGTCTGCACAGTTGTCTATTTTGTCTTTACTCCAAAGGAAACCAACAGGCCATGCCTTCAATGTTTGCAAGCTAAAAAATCTACTTTGCAGACTGTTCTAGCTACTGGAATAACTTCTATGTAGATATTTTTCTCTTTGTCTCTTCCTACTATGATTTGAGCTCTCAGGCCATCTTTTCAGTCAATCGCTTAGTTCTTCCTTTAAGTTCTATTCTTTATTTGAATTTCAATGAATATTCCCTTACTTTAAATTTGACATCCGTGGGGCTGTCAATGGTTGCTAGCTGCTTGAACCATGTTGAACCTTAAACCTTTAAACCTGTTAAAAGTACATTGGTTCATTGGTTCATCGGTTCATTATATCTCTTTGTTCCATCGCTTCCTAGTTGAATCACTTTCCTGCTCCTTGGTTGAACCATTCATTGAACCACCTGTTTGTTGCTTCTTTCCTTGACTGAGGCCGCCATTAAACCTTTGAACCCATGAACCATTAAACTTTGATCTCTTTTGGTTCAAGGTTAAATCGGTTCATTGGTTCATCCTTTATCTATCACTTCCTTGTTCTTTCTAAGCTCTTTGATATTCATCACACTGGTTGAACCTATGAAATCATTGAACCTTTTGGTTTAAGGTTCAACGGTTCAGTCAGTTCATTCTTTTTATTTGGCTAGTCCTTTTGATCTTTTTGAACCAAACGCTTTGAACCATTTGGTCATTGAACCTATTGAACCTTTGAACCCATTAAACCATTAACCCCGTTGAACCTTTGAACCAAAGTGGTTTGATGGTTCAACGGTTCAATATTCAAGCCTTCTTTTCTCTGATAAGTGTTTTGAAGCTGTTGAACCTAGAAGCGGTTGAACTTGTTGAACCTTTTCCGAAGCACTTAAATCTTGCTAATGACATTGAACCTTAAACCCATTGAACCCGTAGAGTCAAAATGGTTCAAGGTTCAATGGTTCAATGGTTCAATCCTTGCTTAAAAGTTTACCGATGAACTCTTTTGGTTGAACCTTGTCATTGAACTAACCTTGAAATTGCCTAAGTGTTGAGAGCTTGCTTCTTTCCTATAGAGGCCATAGATTCAGGTTCATAGAACTAGGGGAGTCTATAGAAATGAGTTCATAGATTTGCTTCCTACATAGTCTGTAGATTCCTTCTTGCAAAGTCTATAGAAATGAGCCTGTGAAGTTCGTAGAAATGAGCCTACGGAGTCCATAGTTTCAAGCTTGTAGAGTTCGTAGATTTTTGAAAAGCTTGAAGAATGAAGAACTTGAATGCTTAGAACAATTCTTGAAAAGGGGAGAGAGGATTTTGGTCTGTTGAACCAAAATGGTTCATAATTTGTTCCCAAAAAGAGTGATATTTTTGGGGGACAATAGTTGGCTCCAATTGGGGAACTTCCCTTAGTTAAAATTTTGAAACAATTAAGGGGAGTAGAAACTAGAATCTTTGATGCCTTAAAGTATGCCATTGGGCTATGGATTCATGCTACCCAAAAAGAAAGGCTCCAAAAAATGAAAATGAAAAGCATAAAATAGAACTAAAGACTATACAAAGGTATATATGTATAGGTGGACTTATCTGATACTTCAAGAATTGAAGTGATTCAGACGCTACCCATTGTGAGACAATGAAGATGGTGTTCCATCCTGATAAACCAATAGGAAACCATTTTGTCCTTAGAATCGATGACGGGTGAATGGAACTCTCCACCAAGAATCACATTTTCTATGCACTCCTTTTGGTCCTCTCTTCTTTCCCCATGGCAAGACGTGGTCTTCAATCTGAAAACCATAAATCTTTGCTCTCTTGGTGAAGAGTTCCTTTTGCTGACTTCAGAGTATAGCAGTATGTTCCACTACCATAGCTTGCTATTTTGTTGGTTCAGTCTAGCACATATTTTGATTATCAGCATCAAACCCCTGACAAACCATCAATTTAGCATCTCCTTTGGCATGAAGGAGTTTGACATCTTCATCCTAAGCAGCATTCAATCTAAGTAATAGAGATTCATACTCGATAGTGTTGTTGGTGTTGCTGAACTACAAATTGTGTGAAGGAGGAAGAATATCTCCTTGAGGATATATCAACACCATCCTAGCTCCAATACCAGCAGAGGAATTGTTGCCATCAAATTCCCAGATCCAAACATCATCAAAAATTGATCTTCTATCAGATTTCTCTTTATTAGAGATGGAAGATCCTTTTTTATTTATATTGCACCCTACCAGTTCTTCTGATGTCTTGTTTGAATCAATTCCTGGATTGCCAGCTACAAGACTTTCATCTACAAAAACATGAACATCCTCTATGGACAAAAAATATTTACCCCTACTTGAAGACTCAAATAAAATCTAAGCTTCAGGTGCTGATGTCTGAGTGACAGGGATGGGCATGTTGTTTGGGGGATCATGAGTTACCTTTCTAATCTCTTGTCCTGTAGGGACGGCTATATTCTTCACACACTCCACCAACCTATCCAACTACTCAGGGTTGGCTTGTAGGAATTCAAATTTAGTCATTTGAATTTTAATTTTATTGACATGGTCGACTATGTCAAATGACTAAAATGGGGACTAGGAAGAGAGGATGGGAGTTCATCCTTGTGGTTTTTGGGAGGGGGAGGATTGATTTGTGAAGTTGAAGTTAAAGGTGCAGAAATGTTTGGGGTCCTTACTTTTTTAGCAACCACTGGGTCCTTTGGTTAGAAAGGTAGAGAAGTTCCTCATTTGGCAATTAAAATTGCAGGCTGAGCTCACTCCTCTATTCTTTCTTTATCAACTTGCTGGGCTGATTGATTCTTAGACCAAGTGAATACTGCGTATGATCCCTCGACTACTTCACCTTTACTTCTGGGTTCATTTTGGTAATTCAAGAAACTAATGTGGGAGTTGCTAGATGATTCTTCTTGATCCTCCATGAAGAAACCAGTGTCATTTTCTTGATCAAACTCAGGGTGGAAAGAGAAATCATGTTCTATTTCTAGATATCCAACTGCTGAGTTGGTTGGAGGTGCTTCATGGGCAAGGTTCCTCTATGGGGGAAGAAGATGATTTGGCTGCCCTTGACTCTTGGTAGCATTGCCTTGATACAACTAGTTTTGAAATGTCCTCCTTGGCATATCCCAATTAGAGGGAGCAGACATACCGTGGGCCACTTGTCTCTTCAAGGCTAGCAGTTCATTTACCAGTTTTTGCACCATTTGATCAGTGGTTCCTGTAGATGACTTCTCAGAAGATGAAGAATATTTGCCTCTATTAGGATCTCTTCTTATCTTCCCTACCAAGATGAGATCATCTTCCACCATAGTAGCCAAGTCCTGAGCAGCAGCAAGGTCTATGTGTCTAGCTCGTCTCAGCAAAAAACTCACTTCAAGTAGCTATGAGTTGATCAAGAAACACTTGAAATTCTCAAGTGTCAGCTGGGTGATCATGGGAATCCTATTCCTCAGCTTGTCGAGCTTGTCAATGAAGTCCCTCATAGGTTCATGGGGCTCATTCTTCATTTGTGTGAGATGGGCCAGAAAATCATGTGCATCTTTTATAGGCTTGAACCTTGCTTCGAACTTAGCTTTGAGAGTGTCCCAATCAGTCACTGACCTAGCTTGCATATGGAGAACCAATCTATAGCAGAACCTTGTAGTGTTTCCATGAAAATTTTGACTGCCACATCTTTAAATTCCACTCTTATCACACCACAGGCTATTCTAAAAGTTGTAATGTGTTCATCAGGGTGAACTCTCCCATCCCCAAAAAATTTAGGGAAATTATTTCTTGAACTATGTGGAAGTTCATGCAAAGGTGGAGTCAAATTAAGTGGACCAAATGAGTTACCCCAGGGGCCTTGAACTGCCATGATGGGATTATGGAAAAGGGGGATAACAAATCTAGGCAGTGTATGGATAGGCAAAGCTCTACTAATAGTAGAAAAAGAAGCTCTACCTTGTATTGGTAACCTAATAAGAGGAAGACTCCTAGTTCGTTGAAGGTGAGGTTGTGGAGGAAACAAATCAAAATTACTCTGCTGCACCAACTCAAAAGCAAGGTCAATAACACCTTGATATTTTTGGCTTCTAATATAATGTGGAGTTGTCAGATTGCAAAATAAAAATGGAAAAGAGTAGGATCTACTTTAGCTTGAAGCTTGAGACTTCAAACTGTGCACTCTTCCCCAGTAGATCTGGTTTGCAGACCAGATTATATAATGGAGATGGAGAAAGATGATAAGGCTATAATTATAATGGGTAAGACACAAAACGGAGTCACCAAAATATGTAATGGATAAGGGTAGGGACTGCTTCAATCTAAAACTTGAGGCTTTAGACTGCACGTTCTTCCCCAGCAGAGTTGCCAAAAACTATTGGGTGAATATTTTGTCAACTAGCTAACTGGTGAGCAAAATAGGTCTCTTCAACCATAACATAGGGATATTGGTCATCCAAAGTTGCAGGTTTACCACATCCAAAGGGGACAAATCTCTCCACTCATCAAGGGGAGGTTCCCTATAGGTATAAAGGCATTATATACTATATATATAAGCTAAAAATAACACACAGGGGTAGGATACACCATCCATCTCTCTTCTTTTAGAGATGATGTTCACAAACAAAGGAGAAAATCTAGGTGAAAACACTGAAGGCACTTCTCTTCTTTTATAAGTGTTCTTGCAAGAAATAGCAGGAGTTCTTTCAAGGAGTGACAAAGACCTAATAACAAAGAATAGGAACTAGCAGGATGAAATGGAACACAAAGTCTCCACCTCAACTGCCCAAAGAGTGAGATATAAAGGATAATTGGGGCATAAAGTCATCCCAAAATCCTCAACATAGAAATAGAAAATAAACACACACTGAGGACAACTATAAGAGCACAAATTCTAAAAGTAACTGACTTCAAGACATCTTCCTTATCACTTCCACTAATTCTACTTGTTAGATTAAATAAACAAGATTGCGTCTAGAAGACAGACATACGAACAATCTCCTAAAATGGCACAAGCTATAACAGCACAAAGTCTGCAAGTAACTTGCTTTCTCATTCAGATAAAATAATATGAACAATAATCTGAGCTCAAAGTCTCAGTATTTGCCTTTCAATTTGGGCAGAGTTTTGCTTTTGTAATCCAAAAGATCTCCCTTAAAATGATACAAGAGATTACAATATATAGTAGCCAAGAAAGACTTGGTGCTTTGTTCCATAGAATGGCCCATACTATGCATTCAATGCCTTGAATGCATTTCCAAGCTTGTCAAAGGACTGCATTGAAAATAGGGTGGCTATCTTAACTATGGCATGTCATTTCATCCCATATGTCTTCTCCTAAGTCTGGATCATCTGGTTTGTCCCCTCTGACATCTGCACAGCGGTCCATTTTGTCTTTACTCTAAAGGAAACCAACAGGATGCACCTTCAATGTTTGTAAGCTAAAAAATCTACTTTGCAGACTATTCTAGCTACTGGAATAACTTATATGTAGATATTTTCCTCTTTGTCTCTTCCTGCTATGATTTGAGCTCTCAGGCCATCTTTTTGGTCAGTTGCTTGTTCTTCCTTTAAGTTATGCACTTTATTTGAATTTCAATGAATATTCCCTTACTTTAAATTTGACGTCTGCAAGGTTGTCAATGGTTACTAGCCACTTGAACCATGTTGAACCTTAAACCTTTGAACCCACTGAAAGTACATTGGTTTATTAGTTCATCGGTTCATTCTGTCTCTTTTGTTCCAACACTTCCTAGTTTAATCACTTTCTTGCTCTTTGGTTGAACCATCCTTTTAACCACCTATTTGTTGCTTCTTTCCTTGACTGAGGCCACCTTTGAACCTTTGAACCCATGATCCATTAAACTTTGAACTCTTTCGGTTCAAGGTTCAATCAGTTTATTGGTTCATCCTTTGTCCATCACTTCCTTATTCTTTCCAAGCTCTTTGATCTTCATCACACTGGTTGAACCTTTGAACCTGTATACTCATTGAACCCTTTGGTTCAAGGTTCAATGGGTCAATCAGTTCATTCGTTTTATTTGGCTAAGTCCTTTTGATCTTTTTGAACCAAACACATTGAACCATTTGGTCATTGAACCTTTTGAACCATTGAACCCGTTGAATCTTTGAACCAAAGTGGTTCGATGGTTCAACGGTTCAATGGTTCAAGCCTTCTTTTCTTTGATAAGTGTTTTGAAGCCATTGAACCTAGAAGCGGTTAAACTTATTGAACCTTTACCTAAGTGCTTAACTCTTGTCGATGACGTTGAACCTTGAACCCATTGAACCCATAGAACCAAAATGGTTCAAGGTTCAACAGTTCAATGGTTCAATGGTTTAATCCTTGCTTAGAATTTTTTCGATGAACTCTTTTGGTTGAACCTTATCGTTAAACCAACCTTGAAATCACCAAAGTGTTGAGAGCTTGCTTCTTTCCTGTAGAGTCCATAGATTCAGGTTCATAGAACTGGGGGAGTCCATAGAAATGAGTTCATAGATTTGCTTCCTGCAAAGTCTGTAGATTCCTTCCTGTGAAGTCTGTAGAAATGAGCCTATGAAGTCTGTAGAAATGAGCCTGTGGAGTCTATAGTTTCAAGCCTGCAGAGTTCGTAGATTTTTGAAAAGCTTGATAAATGAAGAACTTGAATGCTCAGAACAATTCTTGAAAAGGGGAGAGAGGATTTTGGTCTGTTGAACCAAAATAGTTCATAGGTTGCTCCCAAAAAGAGTGATTTTTTTGGGGGACAACACATAGTATCCAAGGGATCTCCAACAACGTCTACCTTTATCTCCATGAGTTGAGCTAACAAGCCTACAAGCTCCATTTTCAAGGATCCATTCCATGTACCTAGGTGAGCCAAGCATAATAGCCTTTCAAGATCTAACCTCCAACCCTACATGTGATGCTTAAAACCCAAACATCTAGGTGAGTTATGATTACAAGCCTTACAAAATCTAACCTTTTATCATGCAAGCAAAATTTTTAAAGGATCCTCACATGATCCATTAAATGGATTGATCCACAAAGGGATCCCCAAATGGGATAATCATTATAAAGGAGCACGTTATGTTTTATAGCATTTTACAATAAGAAAGAGAGATGAGAGATAAAATGTGCTGCCATATTCCACATGGTCTCAATAGTAAACATTAGAGTCTCACATGCACCCATGTGAATAAATCACAAGGCATCTCATGTGCCTTTGAGAAAAATGTGCCCCACTTGAGTGATGAACAGTGATCAAATAGTAAATATGTTTGTCTCTATGTGCAAGGTTAACAAATTAGGTCCACTAATTTAGACTGGATCAATTCACTCCATGTGACTCATAAAAATTCACCCCACTCACTTATGTGAGGTAAATCAACAATCGAAATCATCTTGTCTTCATATCTTGTGCATAAAGGGAATACAATCTCTTTTTTTGACTTCTTCACATGTGAATCATGGGACCACCAAACATGGCATCCCACACCATGACCCTGTAATCATACACTCTAAGACAAGCCCATGTGACACACCAAGGACAAGGCCCATGTCCTCAATGGAGTGTTATGCCTCACACTCATCACATCAACATGATCACACTTAGGACCCATCATGGGGCCCACTACCACATCACCTTCCTACCACATCACTTACATACCACACTCACATGCCATGTCACCTAGGATCCTCCTCACTTACCTAGTCACTATGTCCACCTCATCCATGAATAGAGACCCATGAATAGTGACTTGTGAACAGTGGCTTCACACCCAAAATTTTTTTGACAAAGATATTTATAATAAATCTTAAAGAATATTATCTTAGATGGTTTTAATATCTTCCTCTTCAATTAGTATAGGCTTTCAATAAATTGACAAATTAGTTTTTAACACATTTTTCTATCAACATTGATGAAAATCTATCATATGCTCAAATTGTAAAGCTCAAACAAGGGTTTAATCAAACAACCATTGAATATGTTGTGTAGTAAAAGACTATGCTAGCAAAAATGACAAATCAAATTGTTAATAATGAGCCCCAAGATATCTTCACTCAAATTTTTCAATCTCTGCTTCAGGATTTAATTGTGTTTGATAAGTTCAAATCTTTTGATGATTTATGCCATACAGTCAAAGATTGTGAAGTCAAATTGCTTACTTTGAACAATCTTAAATATAATTCAAATGTTCCTCCTAATTAAAATTTCAAGTTTTAAACTAGGCTAAATTATATGAGAAAACCCAATGAAATAAAGAATGAAGCTAATATCTTAAAATTAATTTTATCTTGCAACCAACATAAAATCTTCAATTACAAGCTCCACCAAGGAGGAAATTCTGAAGGTTACCATCAATTTCTCATGTATTGTTAAAAAATCTACTTGAATGCAATCTAATCTCTCTTCTTCCACCAATAAAATTAGACATGTCTAAATCAAAATATATATTTTTTCATAGCAACACATATCATGACTATCATTGATGTGTTGGGAATTCCACAAACAAATGTTTGAGTCTCAAACACAAGATTCAAGATCTCATTGATGAACACATTATTAATATTGGTAGACCTATTGAAGAGTTAAAGTGATAATTGAATGATAATTCAAAGCTCAAAATGTACAAATATCCTTTTCCAAATCATAAAATAACAAATATCAAGGATAATTTTGAAGTATGTCATGCATATAATGTGTAGAGTAAAAAACTCTACATTTTTATCTTTTGAGTTTCAGTTGTGCACTCCAAGTTTTGTCCCTACACATTTTTGTTTTGAGGCAGTGAAGTTTTTTGACATAGAGCACGAGCATGAGTTTCTTTTTGCCTAATTTTTTTCTAAGTATCAATGTCGTGCAAAATATGCCAAGTGTCATCAACAAAGACACATTTTATAATTTCTATAAGTTGCTCAGAACATGCCACGTGTCCCATGGTAACTCAGTGGAGCATGACAAGTGTTGGCATCCATGTTTCAAATTTCTTATGAGTTTTGAAAGCCTCTTTCAATAAGTTTCTCTTAGGGTCAAGCAAAAGGCACCAAGTGGCAACTACAGAAGGTTTCAATATGTTTTTATAAAAGCAACGAAAGATGCCACATATCCCTAGCTGAAGACAGTGGAAGCCGTCACATGTCAACATCTAAAATATCTTCATTTTATTTCATTGTTAAATTAAAGACTGTGGTGGGCCCTGAGTTTTGTTTCTAAAGTCAGCAGAAGCTGCCAAGTGTCACCATTTGTATGAACCTAAAATGAGTCCCGAATGTTTCTACAGTATAGCTAAAGCACAATGGAAGCCTCTACATATCCTTAGCTAAAGCAATGGAAGCCACCATGTGTCCCTTGTTAAAGATATGCGAAAAGTGACACTTGTCCCTATTCCCCTTTTGAAGCTGCTCAGGCAAGAAGTGTTGTGGGTCCCATTTTCTGTAAGTTGTTAAAGTTTTGAAGCAGCAGACTGTGATAGATGTCAAAGATGGAACACTCTTGAGCAAAGACATATAAAGAGTATAAGTTACATGGAAAGTGCCGTGTGTTTTTTGTAAGTGCCACAGAAGCTGTCAAGTGTCATTTTCTGGAGTCGCCTAAATAATAAGACGGTTTTCAAGTGAAAAAGTGGATACTACCAAGTGTCCTCACCCGTTTCATAGTGGGAAGCATCATGTGTATCTATTTCAGCCAATAAACTTGTAGGGAGATGAAATGTTTTAGATCAAGGAAATATCTTTTGTTAGACACTTCCAGTTCAGTTAGACCATTGGATTGGGAACATGCGGGCAATCTAGAGCTATTCCAATGCTATAAATATGGGTGCAGAGATCACCAAAAATATCATCATCAAAAGATAGAGATAATTTTCTACAAGAGATTATTGTCAAGAAGTTTTAGACTTTTTTAGTTGTGACCAGGAATATCGTTTGCCTTTGTTCTATTTTCTTGAGTTAGAAGGTTTGTATAATAGTGCATGTCTCTGTGCCTTTTATGTGACTAGAAAATTAATAAAACTGAGTTTTGTGCCTTTGTTGATATTTTTTGTATTATTACAAAATTTTCTAAGTTGTGAGCCTTTGATCCTATCTATTTTCATCTTTTACATTGATCATGCCTTGTTTGCTCTTTAATGTAATTGAATCCTAAAGATAGATTTAATGTGCTTTGAATTAAGGGTCAAATTAAATTTAGGTGCATTACCATAGTTAGATTTTCTTTCGTTGAATTTGTGTTTATGTTTAATTTCTATCCTTTTTCCCTAAAATGCTTTCAAGATAAAGAAGAGCCAGCTTCTTTAAAATTTGGAGGTCGTTTCAGGTCGCAAGTCCCACATTCCTAAAACTTTCCATTGTTGGTGTTGGAAACAGCGCAATTCTAAGCATCAACATAATTCTCATCCTCCTCCTTCTACATATGGGCATCTACTTGATAGCATCATCATTAAAGTTATAGGCAAATAAACATCATTTCCTATTATTAAATTTGATGATAGTGAGTTGTTAATGATGATTAAAATAGACATGCACTCTTTATTAGAGTGTATCTTTATTATATATCCAAACATAGTGTTATGATAGATAATGGATCGAGAGAAAATGTGTGCACCATAAAACTCCTCTACTCTCTTAGGTATATAGAGAATATTTTTAAGATATTTTTAGATTTGTCAAAACATTTGATGGCCATACATAAGATACTATTGGGCATATAATATTACCTTTATAAGTGGGACCTCTCATAGTGCCCTCTCAATTATTGGTTCTACCCAGCATAAGGGTCTTTGGTATGATATTAGGACACCCTTGGATACAAAAGATAAGAGAAATACCTTCTAATATGCATAAATGTATCAAATATATTCATGGTAATCAAGTGGTCAAAATTCTAGGAATCCAATATGATTATCCTTTGGAACCAATGATAGTCACTCCTACAGAATAGTTAGAGGGCACATACATTGAACTGCATGGTAATGAAATAGTCTACATAAATATTAAATAACATGGTCTATATATTCAAAACATATTACCAAATCAATTTCCCCATCTACCTACAAGCATCATCCAATTATACATGAGCATATTACAGAAACAATTTTTACATTTACTTGTGAGCATGATACAAATACACATGAGCATATTGAGTTAGTTCCAAAGAACATTGCACAATCTCCTAAGTAAAAAATAGCACCTAAAAAGAGGTTTTCATCTGTTATGGCTTCACATTTTATTTAGAGATATTCACCACAGGTATAGGTGGTTAAATATTCTCCTATTACACATGAGGATACAAGTTTAGATGGGTATATGAGTATTAATTAATGTAGTTATATTACAACATGTGATTCTAATTTAGATTTAGAAGTGTCTACAGTTATAAATTCCTCTTCACAGGAAGTCATTGATAGGATACAAAACACCGAAAGCATACAGTTGATTACCAAACCAAGCAACTTAATATATGGAAATAACCAGAATCAACAAGTAACTAGAATTCAGAATAACACAAGATATGAGAGACAATACACAACTTGTATTAATACTTATACAGAAAAGAATACAATAAAGAAGATGCCACTTCTTCTCCACCACCTCTTCAGAGGCTTGCCACACCTCAAGTGAACAGTAATTCTCTCCTCAAAGCTCTCTCTCTCAGGTCCCAACACACAACTCAAACACAGAGTTGGTGTTCACCTCCTGTGCTCCACGCACACCACAAGTGCTCCACGCACTCCACAAGTACTCAATGTACTTCAAGTAGATCTCCCATGAACTTGAAACAACCTACAATTTAACAGACCATACTTATGGAAGGAACTCCCTTGCCTTCCTCTTTGCTCTATCCGAGTACACACCTGTACTCCAAGTAGATCATGCCTGATTCTGCTCCCTGTTGTGTTGCTGTCCTATATGATCTTGCACACCTGCAAATCAACCCGGTTCTGCACACCTGTGAACCTTGACCTTGCACACACATACACCTGCAGATCAACGATCTTACTTACCATGTAGATCTCATATAAAGGCCATGCACCTGTGACCAAGATCCTACACACCTGAAGAATCTTGCTGACTCTCCAAAACCAGCACCCACCTTGGTACTGCTGTGGAACTAGGAGGAACACCCTTGCTCACCTCACACACAGAAGGAGCTAACTTTGCTCAACTCAAACTAGAACACTTTTCCAATACAACCATGAGTCTATTATATAGATCTCATCCAAACAATGATTAGACATCTAATTACAATAATTAGATCTGCAACTCTCAGTCTAAAAATAGCTCTAATCATGCAAACACTGCCCGTAATAAGCTCGCAGTCAAACCACACAAGCGACTGACGTCGGTCCCTGTCTGCCTGGGGGCCACCGACGCCGGCCAATCCATGACCGACGTCGGTTGCATTCCTGTCTTATCCTGCCGACGTCAGTTGGCCAGACCAATGCCAATCTCTGTGACACTCTGCAACTCTCCTGCAACCTCCTCCATGTCTGCATCAGTGAAGCTTTTAGCTCCACAACCTAACAATCTCCCACTTGGAGATAAACAGCTGCACTGTACCTGTACCTGTACTCCATCTAATCTATTTCCTAGTTTGTATCCCTCTTCAAGCTCAATCCTAAAGACAACCCACCACACAACCTGTGATGTACCTCCTGTCATCCGAGTACCTGCCACATCCGAACCTACAAATCCATGTAGTGAAGTCCTGACCCTGCATAGCACGAATCCTTGCTGTTGGTCCCTCTCAAATACCTGAGAATCCACTTCCTCGAATTGGCTCCTAACTCTCTGACAGCTCCCACTGCATGGGAATACTCAGGTCTATACTCGACCTCATGTGATTTCAAACATTGTACCTGTCCAGCCCTTAGTGTGCTCCGGCTCTGCATCCTGAACCTCGCCAACACCTGATTCACATCAGCTCCCACTGGAGACAAAATCAACCTGTGATCTCCATGTCTCCCATGCCAAAGAATTTTGCTGCTCTAAACTCCTCATGACATGCCACTGAACTAATCTTACCCTTAGCTCAGCAAAACCCTGTATGTACAAACCCTACTAGCAAAACATACCATCCACATACAGCAACAGAATGATGTCACGACTCATCATCCACCTGGTAAGACAAACCACAGTAGTTACCCTGACATTGACTGAAGCCATGCTTCGTCCTCCACCTGTCAAAACCTATACCACTGTCCTGCAGCTCCTCAAGACCATATACCTTGGTCTTCCGTCTCACGTGTCCGTTCACTCTATTCTTTAACTAAGGTATCCATTCGTCTCTGTGCTTTCTTCCTACTGGCAACACTACCAAATCTCTGCTTGGTTCTGTAATATATCCATGCCATGCTCCCACCTGTTTCCTGGATCCTTCCTGCTCTACAATCAACAACGAGTATAAAGAAGAGGAACAATGAATTTGAGGGCCTACTTACGTCTTCAATCCTCCGTATGGGTGTTTGAGACTCCTTGACAGCGTGTTGTCCACCCAAAATCTGTTACAGTGGCTAACCTTGGTCACTCCACAGTCTACATCTGACTGACGTCGGTTCCCATGCATCTGTCCCTGACTACCGACCCTGTCAACGTCGGTGTTCCTGCTGCCGATGTCGGTCCTCCTGACCGACATCGGTCTTACCTTGCCCGACATCACCGGCTTCAGTCTACACATGACCGACATCGGCACCTGTCTGTTCGACGCCGGTTCCTCTTGACCGACATTGGTACCTGTGTTTGCCTGTGAGTGATGACTTTTTACCCATGAGCTCCTTTGAATCAATACCCATGTCCAAACTGCCCTGCTCAAAAGTATCCAGCCACATCCACTGGTTTCTGTCTGCCATCTCCTCCAAGTACACCAAGGCTTTCTAGTTCTTAAGCCTGTCAAATATATCAGTCTTCCGCTTAAGAACATGCATCTCCTTCCTGCTCATGTGACCAAGCCTACGAAGCCACGTCTCCACAACAAAAGAAGAATCAGTAATAAAAACAAGTAGATAAAGAGTACATGTTTTCTTACCACCAGCTAATTCAAGTGCATCCGCTGTGAGAGTTCTTGTGCATCTCTCATCACCCAATCTTTTTGAAGAAATTAGCCATATCTCCAAACCTGGGACCTACATGACCTTCATCAACACCTGTGTGTTGGCCGCCTACAATTTCAGCTTCACTTCCCCTTTGCCAATTCTTTGGCAAGGCTCACCAGCGCCTCTACCTGGGGCTGCATGGAAAGAGGCAACCGAATCTTTTATCCAAGATTCAACTTTATCCAAGAAACTTCCCAGAGCATCCTATGCAACAACACCTGCTACATCTACTTCTTCAGTTCCTTCATGCTGATCTGCTACCAACCAACAATAATCTTTTACCTGCTCTTTCTTTCCATAGGACCGTGAGTGACCATCTGTGCTTTTCAACTCCTCCATTCTTAGCTTACTTTCATCTGCCATTTCTCTACTCCCACTCAATCAAAAACCCCTGAGAGTGACCTGTAACCAAACACAAAACTTGCTCCCTGCAACCTTAGCTCTGATACCACTTGATAGGATATAAAACACCAGAAGCATACAGTTGATTACCAAACCAAGCAACTTAATATGCGGAAATAACCAGAATCAACAAGTAACTAGAATTCAGAATAACACAAGATATGAGAGACAATACACAACTTGTATTAATACTTATACAGAAAAGAATACAATAAAGAAGATGCCACTTCTTCTCCACCACCTCTTCGAAGGCTTGCCACACCTCAAGTGAACAGTAATTCTCTCCTCAAAGCTCTCTCTCTCAGGTCCCAACACACAACTCAAACACAGAGTTGGTGTTCACCTCCTGTGCTCCACGCACACCACAAGTGCTCCACGCACTCCACAAGTACTCAATGTACTTCAAGTAGATCTCCCATGAACCTGCAACAACCTGCAATTCAATAGACCATACTTATGGAAGGAACTCCCTTGCCTTCCTCTTTGCTCTATCCGAGTACACACATGTACTCCAAGTAGATCCTGCCTGATTCTGCTCCCTGTTGTGTTGCTATCCTATATGATCTTTTACACCTACAAATCAACCCAGTTCTGCACACCTGTGAACCTTGACCTTGCACACACATACACCTGTAGATCAATGATCTTACTTACCATGTAGATCTCCTATAAAGGCCATGCACCTGTGACCAAGATCCTACACACCTGAAGAATCTTGCTGACTCTCCAAAACCAGCACCCACCTTGGTACTGCTGTGGAACTAGGAGGAACACCCTTGCTCACCTCACACACAGAAGGAGCTAACTTTGCTCAACTCAAACTAGAACACTTTTCCAATACAACCATGAGTCTATTATATAGATCTCATCCAAACAATGATTAGACATCTAATTACAATAATTAGATCTGTAGCTCTCAGTCTAAAAATAGCTCTAATCATATAAACACTTGGTTCGTTAGCTAACTGCCCGTAATAAGCTCGCAGTCGAACCACACAGGCGACCGACGTCGGTCCATGTCTGCCTGGGGGCCGCCGACGCCGGCCGATCCATGACCGACGTCGATTGCATTCCTGTCTTATCCTGCCGACGTCGGTTGGCCAGACCAACGCCAATCTCTGTGACACTCTGCAACTCTCCTACAACCTCCTCCATGTCTGCATCAGTGAAGCTTTTAGCTCCACAACCTAACAGTCATTGCTTCATATAATGCAATTGGATATATGTATGAGCATCATCTTGATAAGATCCTTGGTTAGACACAATATCCTGATTTCTACCAACCTAATGATTGGGTTGAATCTCTTAATTATCAACTTGAATTTTCACTTTGTACATAATTTTTTAGATTTAACTTCATTACTACTTCTTCATTCCCTTATCCAAACATTCATCTATACCTTGTCTTTATTTTCACATTGGGCACTTTCCCTCTTATACTTTCAAATGAATTAAAGCAATCCAAATGATTATTCTACAATGCTTTCAATGCTCATTCTTTATGGAAATCCACTTGATTATTATTGCATATATATCATGTAATGACTTCCATTTCACTCACACAATCATAACTATCTACTCCTACATTCTACATAAGCACACATAGATTATTTCCCATCGAGGCATGATTAAAATCCTCATACATTAGGGGCATTTTCTTTGCCTTCTTTCTTGCCACATTATACTTTAAGCACCTTATTTTGGGTTGTTTGAATTCCTCCTATGTCTGATATTTTATAATCTTTGCTTGTTGGTACATTTTCAGCTCTCTTAAGTTCAAATATTTCAAAAATTATCATTAAATATATAAAAATTCAAAAAAAATCAAAATATTTTAAAAAATTCAAAATAGGTCTTGCAAGCATTCTATTATGTTTCTAGCTTACTTATTTTCATATGTTATTTATTTCATAGCATATTTTAATTTTCAATACATAATGTTTTTCACAAATTATGCAAGTGTGATATTGGACATACTATTACACAGTATTCAATGTCAGGTTTCCCTTTTTACCCATCAGCCTTACAAAAATAAGGGTTTTTATTTGTTCTTTGTTAACACTTCAACATGTTATATCTATCTAAAACCTCTCTACTATGTTGAGTTGTATATTTTACAAAATTTTTGCTAATCACTCGTATTTTCCATTATGTTACATGAAAATGTAACTTACTAACAATGACATTGATACATATGGTTGGTTTACGCTAGTCTCATTTGATCTATGCTTGATTATTACTTTATTACATGATAAGTTATGACTTTATTTTTTATTGTGTGTGGCCCTTAGCCATATGTGTGCAACATATACATGTCCTTTCTTGTATTACATCATCATGCCATTTTAGTGTGACCCTTAGCCTTGTGTGTTTATGTGACATTTACATGTCCCTTGTACGTAGCCTTTGGGCCTTATGTGTAACATTATTTATAAATTGTATGACATTATATGACATTATTCGTATGTTCATTACTTGTTAATATGGTTCCATGATTTATATCATGCATTGTTTTTATTTTTTACTCTAGTTTTATGATGTAGATCATGCACATACTTCTTAGCTTCAATGATATATGTATTTAACACATGTTTCATATGAAATTCAATGTTATATTCAATACTATGGTGAAATATATTTTAAATGTTCATATATAACTACATTATTACTTCCTTCACATATTTTACAATTCTCTTTTGAGATTAATGACTTGCAAGTTATGTCTTTCATCTCAAAATAGGGGCATCACAATGGGCTTATCTTGAGAGTTCAAGTCCTCATGAGCAAAAAAATTTAGATTTATGACATTATTAAATTTTTATAATTACAACATGATTCAAAGTTTTTGGCTTATGGGGTCATGTGACATGCATGTACACTCATTCCTATAATTACTTCAATATAGATTCACATATACATGATGTTTATGCATGGGCATATGAAAAAGTAGTTACAAGTTATAAGTTTAAAATACTTAAAATATTTAAATGGCATTCAATATCAATTAAGTATAAATACATGAGCATGATATTTATTCATTTCATGCTTCTACATCACAATTTTTAAAATTCACTTGTTCAAAGTCTAGAAATTCAAAAGTTTTAAATGGAATCTAGATCCATTTGTAGTGGTGTAATTCATTTCATTTTAAAATTAGGTCATGCTAGAGTTTAGTGACACTTAATTCCCATGGTTTCACTTTAATGAGCCATATTTGGTGGTTCCACCCTCTTCGCCTACCACATTTGAGTCTAGTACACTCAACATCTATGGTGTAATGTAACAACCACATTTGGTGGTTCCACCCCTTCAATTATTCTATAATATTACTCTATGAGAGTGTAAACACTAAATTTTAAATATATATCACCTCAATATTGTATACTTGGCAAGTAATTATCAAGGTTTTACCCTTTAATTTTAAGATCTTCTTGTTGATGAAAGGCTTACATCCACTATCTCTTATTCTTGTTGCTTATCTCTTAGTCCAACCATGTGTTATTATGATGACCAAACCTCTCATACTACTCAAAAATATATTAACCTACTTAATATCATCCTCTACAAGTTCTAGACCTATACGTATTTTCTAGCTTCCTAGACAGTTGTGTCCTAGCCAAATGCCTAGGTTGACACTAGCGTCATGTGCCAAAATAAGTGTTTAGTACCCTAAAGTAATGAAATTTCATTTGAAATGTATCACTATGGTCAACCTAATTGATTTTATATGAGATATTTCCAAAAAATATTTTATATACATACAAGATCAACCCTCATTCATTCCTCACCTAGCACAGACCAACTTACCAAAGGAACCCAATCAAGAATTTAAGTGAGAAAAACTTACCTATTCTATCCTATTTAAATATCAATCATAGAGAAAACCCATCTATATATTTTAAGTATTGAAGGAGCACTCCATGATCCATACTTTCCAAGTTACAATAAAGGTCACTCTATGCACTTTATTATCACATGTTACATCTTGATACACACATAAACCAACATACATGGGAGAAATACATAAGTTTGAGGACCTCTTCAAAGTATTAGCTATGTAGGAAGTACCCATTGATAGAGGAGACCTTGAGGTAACTTGATAATGTGTGACCACTAATCCATTTTTCCTACAATCACTCTAAGGGTGAAGAGCTAGGGTTTGATCATTTGATAAAAAACATGTGTGTAAGATGTAAACACACGAAACAAAAGGTGATACAAAACCCATAAGGTTGCAGGTGGTCACACTCAGATCTAGTCGATATTTTTTACTAAAAACTTGCATCCAAGTTATATAGTATCAATGCAACCATCAAGATTAGATGTAAATGTTAGAGGACACATAATGCAAAATTCTTGAATGTAACAATTATTCCAAAATCTATATCTGATCCACTTCCAATCTCTTTCAACCCAGTTATACATTCCCATAGTGAACCAGCTAAGTAATCTTGCTTTCAATTCATTTCAATATTAATCATATCATTGTATTTTTCAATTTTATCATATCTCAACATTTGAATTTAAAATATTATTAATCTAAACTTGTAAATTAATTGGCATGTTATAGATCTATTTATTGCCATTTTTACGTTCATAACCCTATACTATATTGACCTATATCAATTTAGGGTTAAATATTTGGTGAATCAGTCTCTTTATGCAAGCCCTAGCTTACCATAGGGTATTCAACCTTTTAAGGTTTTTCATTTTTGTATTCTTTCATATTTGTTCTATCATTTATATGTAACCTAGGTGTAGCCCTAGATTAGTTGGTGTTTATGTCGAACACCTAGAGATTTTTCATTATACACCTAATATGCCTCAAACTAATGAAGTAACTAATTCTATACCTAATAAAGATACTACTCATCAAACTGAACTGCATACTAAAAAGGATATCAAAGATGGTATTTTTTGGTATGGTTAAGGTGATATCCGTGTATTAGTTTTTCATTATAGATTGGGGGGATGTAGACACTGTTTATAAATTATATATCACTTTAGTATTGTACACTTAGTAAATATATATCATGGATGTACCATCAACTTATAGACCTTTTTTGCTACATAAAGGATCGCTATGTGCATAATTTTTTATCTCTTAGTCTAACCAATATTATTTTGATAACTTAGGCCTTATATCTTTCCCATAAATTTATAAACTTACTTATCATTTACCTCTACAAATTCTAGACCTACACCTATTTTCCAACTACCCAGACATTTGCATCCCAGTTAGATGCCTATGTTGATGTAAGTGTCATATTCAAACACAAGTGTCCAATGCCCTAAATTCATCTAATTTGTAAATGAAATGTATTCTTATGGTTGACCTAAGTGATTTAATGTGAGATATTATCCAAAGGGATTGGTATAAATATAAAATCAATCCTCATTCATTCCTCACCTAGCACAAACCATAAATCACTCAATCAAGCACTCAAGTGAATAAAGCTTACCTATTTTCTCTATTTCCATATCAATCATAGGGATAACATACCTATAGGTATGAATTACTAAAGGAGCATTCATGAACCACATTTTTTAAGTTATAATCTAGGTCACTCTATGTACTTACATATCACATATTGTATGATTCATACACAATCCAACACATAGGTTAAAAATACATAAGTTTGATTCCCTTTTCATAGTAATGGTTATGAAAGCAATACTCATTGGCATAAGCGTATTTATGGTAGCTCAACACTATATGCCCACTAACCCATTTTTCCATAACCACTTAAAAGATGAAGAACTTGTGTTTTATTATTTGACAAAGATCTAAAATACATGACCTAGATCTGAATGCACTAAAATGAAGGTGACAAAAACCTAGAAGCATCTAAGTGGTTATATCCACTTTTAACAAGTATTCTATATTGGATACCTACATCTGAGTTAGATAATAACCTCAACATAACCATCTCATGTCGATGCAATTGTCCATAACAATAGAGGTATAATTTTTAGAATTAGGTGATTGATCTAGAATCTAGATTTAGTATACATTCTACTTGTTCTAGATATAAATTAATATTAGAATCAAACTAGTTAAGTATCTTTTTTTAATTATCATTATAATTTCTGGCATAGTTGTATTTTTTATCATTAGCATATCTCAACATAATAAATTTAATATATGTTTATCTAAGTTTTATAATTAATTGGCCCACTTTAGAGATAGTCTACCATCCTTTTGCCCTGGGCTATCCCTACCCCTTTGACCCTAGATTCCCCATATCTAGATATTAAGGTTAAACAAACATGTGAAAATGTTACAATAGTCAAGCATAGGCATGATATCCAAAATCAATGGATCATATTCAAATGCTTTAACAAACAATACAATGCAAAATAAGACACTTAGGGAAGTGCATAAATGGAAAGCATAGAACATAAGTAACCAACATAAACATGTCATACTAGATCTTAGATATATGTGTTAGGAAAAAATGTTAAGTATATAGCAAGTCAAGTACATTGTAAAAGATATAAGCATGGATAAAGGCATGTGTAAGTATATAAGCTCAAAACACGATAATAGAAAATGATCATAGAATGATATAACCTAGGTGTATCATGATCAAAGGAATAGATTCCTCTAATGTCCAAATAATATGAGTAGATGGAATTCCCAACATTTAAAAGTGCCAAGATGCATGAAACAAATGTATATATAAATATATGATATGTTTTTTACTAACATGGAACTAATACCATATATGCTAAGGAGCTAATAGCAAATGTAAAAGTTGAAAATAGTTTTGGATTTTTAAATTTTGTAATTTTATTATATTTTGAAATATTTGATAAGAAAAAACTATCCTATGAACTCATCTAAAGGATGGTTATAGGTATCTCCCCACTATGATTTTTTTGCAATACACTAATGATACTTCCAAGGAGCATGCGTATGCGTAATATCTATCACTGTAGGATCATAATGCTCTATGTATGGATAATAAGACTATGTCATCATGAAGAGACAATAGGAGTAGGGTTTCATGGAACCCATTATTAAATGATATATGGTTTCTTTGAAGTATCAATAATAGAAACGTGTTTAGGTGCTATGGATATCTAAATATGGTGCATAGTCGATAAGAATTCCATGGAATCCACTATGTGTCTCTGATGCAAGGGTCTCTCTAGTAATGGCTACTTAAGAAAGGGGATTGTCTATTTCTTACCCTTTCACATATGATTAACCTTTGTATGTTTGATAATTAACTACTTGGTATAAACTTCTTTTATTCAAGTAGATGTTCATATGGAATTTTGAAAACTATAATTACCCTGTTGGCATGAATGTATTTAACACACCCATGGGCTATAGAAGGTAATGTGCATAGTGTATTTATCTAAGTTCATCCCAATAACATATCAAAAATACATTTTTAAGGGATAATAAAAAAGCTAGTAGCCACATGTGTTGGGTCCACCTATAAAGGTAAGTCAATATAACCAAGAACCTACTATGAGGTCCCATTAAATAATCTAACTAATTTAGTTGAATGTTGTAAATCATCATGTGTATAATCCCAATGCATAAGTAATGTCATGGTGAAAATGTTCTCACTTGCACCATTATCAATTATAACACTATTTATAGGCTGGAGATTAAGGTACACTCAAATGAATAAGGAATGAGATTTGAGTCATCATGCACAATTTTGATTTCATCAAAAGGAATAGAAAGTCTTTGAACCATAAGAGGTGTATGTCATGAATAAATATGAATAACCCCATGTAATGGGTGCCATAATGTTATGGAGGAAAATGTGCATTGTACGCAATTTTCAATTCTATTTCCTTCTTAGAATGGTCTTGCAAAGGTTTGTTAAATATTTTTTAATCCTGGTATTCACCAGGTTGTGAACCTAATTCCTTTAAATAATCATCAAATTCAAACTTTTGGTTATCAATAAGGTCATAAATCATATCTTTCAAGGTAAAACACCAATTCTTAAAATGCCTCTGGCCTTGGTGATAGTCATAATAAGCATTAACATCATATATTTTGGGTAGAAGCCAACTCATATCAACCTCTATAAGATGAGGAAGAGATATGATGTGACACTTTACAAGCTTTAGAAGTAACGAAGCTAGGGACTCAGGTAAGAGTGTAAATTGTATTTTTGGTGCATTGGATAAGACAAGTTGATTAGGTTGTTATGACACCACATTAACTATGGTAGTTGTTTCATTTTTAGTTTGTGTGGGTTTTATCTTATAACTTGGTTTAATATTAAATTTGGTACTTGATGTAGTTGGTGTGTTTTCTACATACTTGAGTTTTTTCCATAAGTTTCATTTCATAATCCCAAACTATATGGCATAAGTCATCAAAATATTTGAACTTTTTGAAAATAATGAACTCGTTTAATGGGGTAAGATAATATCACTTGAAGATGTCTTGAATATCTTTATCTACCATTGGATTAGTCTTTTTAGCCAACATTATTTTGTACCTTAAGACATATTCATTTATAGGTTCATTGGTTCCTTGTTTGATTTTTGCAATTTGGGCATAGGAGACCTTTTAGGCAATATAGATAGATAAGTGTGCTAAAAATGGATCTTTAATAGGTTTAACTGTGTTTATTGATTAAATTAGTAAATAATAGAACCACCTTAAAGTATAGTCCTTGAGGCTCATTGGAAATAGTTCAGTCAAAAGTTTATCATTGGAGGCATAATCAAGACATTCCTCATAAAAATATCTAAGGTGATGTTCAAGATCACCCTCGCTATCATAAAATGTAAAATTAGGTGCAATAAACCTAGTTGACAAGGGGTACAAGAGGGTTATGTAACACCTCTTATGAACTAATAGCATAAGGTGATTTCGTAGATTGTTTTTCAATATTTGTAACCTTAGCTTACAATAGTTTTATATTTTGGACAAGAGCTTTCACTTCTTGGTCTTTAAGGTTATAAATTTGAGAAATTACTAAAAGAGGTATACCCATAGTTTAATTAGATGTAGACATTGAAACCGGTAATTGAGTTGGAGTATTTATGTTTCCCACGTAAGATATATAAATAATAGTATTTGTTTTAGGTAATAAAGGTGTGAACACATATCTCATGCTCTCAATAGAAATATGAAGTGGTGATGTGCCCAAGGGGAGGATTATTCATACATGGGGATGGCCCATAGCTCTAACATCATGATCAATAGATGGACCTGCTTATTCACCTATGTTTTTTTAGTTTTATTTTCTAATATGGTTCTTAGGATCTCATCAAGATTTTTAAGGTTTTTTCAGATATGATGTTGAAACATAAAAAGAGTTTATACGTACTCTTGATCTATTTATTCATGTTCATTATTTTCATTATAAACATCATTTTTTTGATCATAAGTAGTTAGTTTCAGTATGCAATTTAGTTTCATGGGTAGTATATTCATTAGGTATAGGATTAGTCACTTCATTAGTTTGAGGCATCTTAGGTGTACAATGAGGAAGTTATAGGTGTTCAACATAAACACCATATAAACTAGGGCTATGCCTAAGTTATATATAAATGATGGAATAAATATGAAAGAATACAATAATGAAAACCCCACAAAATTGATTATTATAATGAAAATGAACAAATAGATCACAAAAATAATGATTATAACAAAAATAATGATCACAAAAATGATGATTATAATGAAAATAATGAACATGAACAAATAGATCGAGTATAAGCTCTTTTTATGTTTCAAAATTATATCTGATAAAAGCCTAAAGATCTTGATGAGATCCTAACAACCATATTAGAAAAAAAAAAACCATAGATGAATAAGCAGGTCCATCTATTGATCATGATGTTAGAGCTATGGGCCATCCTCATATACCAATAACCCTACCATTGGGCACATCACCACTTCATATTTCTAAAGAGAGCATGAGATATGTGTTCACACCTTTGTTCCCTAAAACAAAATCTAGTCTTTCTACATCTTACATGGGAAACATAAATAATCTATCCCAATTACTAGTTTCAATGTCTACATCTACTTAAAATATGGGTATACCTCCTTTAGTAACTTCCCAAATTTATAACTTGAAAGACCAATAGGTGCAAGCTCTTGTCCAAACTATAAAACTATTGTAATCTAAGGTTATAAATATTGAAAAAAAAATCTATGAAATCACCTTATGTTATTGGTTCACAAGAGGTGTTGAATAACCCTCTTGCACCCAAGATATCTTTTCAACCCTTGCCAACTAGTTTTATTTCACCTAAGTTCACATTTTATGATAGCGAGGGTGATCCTAAACATAATCTTCAATATTTTTATGTGACATGTATTGATTATGTCTACAATGATAAACTTTTAACTAGACTATTTCCAATGAGCCTCAAGGACTATACTTTAAGGTGGTTATATGATTTACTAATTTAATCAACAAACACATTCAAACTTATCACACTTCTCTATTAATATTACCTAAAAGGTTTCATATGCCCAAATTACAAAAATCAAACATGGAACCAATGAACCTATAAATGAATATGTCTTAAGGTACAAAATAATGTTGGCTAAAAAGACTAATCCAATGGTAGATAAAGACATTCAATACATCTTCAAGTGAAATTATCTTACCCCATTAAATGATTTCATTATTTTCAAAAAGTTCAAATATTTTGATGACTTATGCCATCTAGTTTGGGATCATGAAAGTAAACTTATCTCATTGAAAAAACTTAAGTATGTAGCAAACATACCAACTACATCAAGTACCAAATTTAATATTAACCCAAGTTATAAGGTAAAACCCATAAAACCTAAAAATAAAACAACTACCACCATTAATGTGGTGTTGCAACAACCTAATCAACTTGTCTTATCCAATACACTAAGGATACAATTTACACTCTTACTTGAGTCTCCAACTTCGTTACTTCTAAAGTTTGTGGATTGTCACCTCGTATCTCTCCCTCATCTTATAGAGGTTGATATGAGTTGGCTTCTACCTAAAAGATATGATGTCAATGATTATTTTGACTATCACCAAGGCCCAAAGCATTCTAATAGCTAGCGTTTTACCTTGAAAGATAAGATTCATGACCTTATTGATGACTAAAATATTACATTTAATGATCCTCTACGGGAATCAGGTTCTTAACCTAGGTAACACATGAATCAAAATATATTTAACAACCCTTTGCAAAACCATTCTAAGAAGTAAATAGAAGTGCAAATTGCATACAATGCACATCCTCCTCCATCACATTATGGCACCCATTACATGGGTTTATTCATACTTATACATGGCATACACCTCTTATGGCTCAGATACCTTCTATTCCTTTTGATGAAATTAAAATTATGGATGATGACTCAAATATTCATTCCTTATTCATTTGAATGTACCTTAATCTATAACCTATATATAGTGTTATAATTGATAATGGTGCAAGCAAAAACATTTACACCATGACATTACTTACGCATTTGTGTTATATACATTATGATTTATAACATTCAACTAAATTAGTTAGAGTATTCAATAGGACTTCACAGTAGGTTCTTGGTTATATTGACTTACCTTTATAGGTGGACCCAACACATGTGACTACTAACTTTTTTATTATCCCCTACACATGTATTTTTGATATGTTTTTCGGATAACCTTCGATACATACACTACGTGTATTAGCTTCTATAGCCCATTGGTGTGTTGAATACGTTCATGCCAACAGGGTAATTATAGTTTTCATAATTCCATATGAACATCCACTTGAATAAAATAAGTTTATACCAAGGTAGTTAATTATCAAACCTACAAAGGTTGATCCTCTATGAAAGGGTAAGCAATAAGCAATCCCCTTTCCTAGGTATCCATTACTTGAGAGACCCTTGAATTAGAGACACTTACTAGATTAGATGGAATCTTTATCTACTATGTACCATAGTCATATATCCAGAGCACCTAAACATGTTTCTATTACTACTACTTCAAATAAACCACATAGAATTCACAATGGGTTCCATAAAACCTTACTCCTATTTTCTCTTCATGACCATAGATTCATATTATTCATATGCAGAGCATTATGATTTTACAGTGATAGATATTACACCTATGTATGCTCCTTGGAAGTATCATCAATTTATTACAACAAAATCATAGTGGGGAGATACCTATGACCATCCTTTAGATGAGTTCATAAGATATTTTTTTCTTGTCAATTTTTTCAAAATATAAAAAAATTACAAAATTCAAAAATCCAAAAATATTTTCAACTTTTACATGTGCTATTAGATCCTTGGCATATATGGTATTAGTTCCATTTTAGTATAAATCATATCATATATTTCTATGTTAATGTGATTCATGCATATTTTGAGTGTGATACAGGCATACCCAAGCATATGATCTATGCATTTTTAGATGTTGGGCATTCCATCTACTCATATTATTTGGACATTGGAGGAATCTACTCCTTTGATCATGATACACCTAGGTTATATCATTTTATGATCATATTCCATTATCATGTTTTGAGATTATATACTTACACATGTTTTTATCCATGCTTATATCTTTTGCAATGTACTTGACATGTTATATAATTAACATTTTTGGCTAACACATATATCCAGGATCTACTATGGCATGTTTATATTGGTTACTTATGTTCTATGCTTTCCATTTGTGCACTTCCTTGAGTGTTTTGTTTTTCATTGTATTGCTTATTAGAGCATTTGAATATGCTCCATTTATTATGGGCTTCATGCCTATGCTTACCTATTGTGACATTTTCATATGTTTATTCAACTTTAAAATCTAGATATGGGGAATCTAGCGTTAAATGGGTAGAGATAGCCTAGGGCACAAGGATTGTATACTACCTATAAAGCAACCTACTAAATCATAAACTTAGATAAACATATATTAAATTTATTATATTGAGATATGTTAATGATAAAAATTACAACTATGCTAAATATTACAATGATAATGAAAACCAAAAACTTAACTAGTTTGATGTTAATATAGATTTATAGCTAGAATAAGTAGAAAGTGGAGTGGATCTAGATTCTATATCAATCATTTGATTCTGAAAATTGTACCTCTATTTTTATAGACACTTTCATCAACTTGAGATGGTTGTGTTGATTTTATTGTCTAACTTAGACGTAGGTGTCCAATATAAAATACTTGTTGAAAGTGGATGTAACCACCTAGATGCTTATGGGTTCTATGTCACCTTCGTTCTAGTGCATTCATATCTAGGTCATGGATTTTTGTTCTTTATCAAATAACAAAACCCTAGTTCTTCATCTTCAATATGGTTATGGGAAAATAGGTTAGTGGGATCACAGTCTTGGGCTACCCCAAAGACCCCTATGTCAATAATCATTGCCTACATATCCAATATTTTGAAGAGGGACTCAGACTTATGTATTTCTCCCCTATGTGTTGGATTGTGAATGAATCATGCAATGTGTGATATGCAAGTACATAGAGTGACCTAGATTATAACTTGGAAAATGTGGCTCATGGAGTGATCCTTTAGTAATTCATACCTATAGATATGTTATCCCTTTGACTGATATGGAAATAAGAGAAAATAGGGAAGCTTTTTTCACTTGAATGCTTAATTGAATAATTTTTGGTCTATGTTAGGTGAGGAATGAATGAGGATTGATTTTATATTTATAACAATCCCTTTAGATAATATCTCACATTAAATCACTTAGGCCAACCATAGGAATACATTTCATTTACAAATTGGATGACTTTAGGGCATTGGATACTTGTGTTTGAATAGGATACTTACATCAACATAGGCATCTTACTGGGATGCAAATGTTAGGGAACTTGTAAAATAGGTGCAATTATAGAACTTGTAGAGATAGAAGATAAGAAAGTTTATAAAATTATGGATAAGATATAAGGCCTACGTCATCAAACTTTCATTGGTCATACTAAGAGATAATTGACTGTGCACATAGAGATAATGTATGTGATCCTTTCGGTAGAAAAAAAGGTCTAAAAGTTGAAGGTACATCCATGATATGTATTTACCAAATGTACACGACTAAGGTGCTATATAATTTATAAATATTGTTTGCATCCCCCCCCCACCAATATATAATGAAATTATTGATATAAAAGAGAAGAAATGTATACCTGGGTGTGTATAACACACCTTACCTTTGCTTGAGTCCAACTTGAGTGCATTTTTGGTGACTGACCTAAAATAAAGAGCATGTTACATTATATAATCAATGCATATAATCTGAAATTGAAAGCATTGAAATGATTAAAATTAAAAGATAGCAAGGTTTAGGAGTACACTTATGTATTGATGCAATCGCCTTGCCTTTTAGAAATTTTATTTGGAAAGATTTATCATTATGGATCACTAAAACTAAAATTAGAATAAAATATAAAATATGAAAATGGCATATATCTATAGAAATATAGATATTGGAGGACACATGCCCCCAACCATAGAAAAAAATGTGAGTTTCTACCCAGTAGTTGAGATTAGCTCAACCATGCAACCCAATCATACTTATGACCTGGTGTGTGTGATTGAACCAAGTCAACTCACACTATAAAATTGGTGAGGTTGGATGATGTAATCAACTCCAACCTATAAACTTGGAAATATTGAGTGATTTAATCACCTTAACCATACCAAAAAGTGAACTAACTACTTCAATAGATTGGCTCAATACAATCTATAAAAGTTTAACTTGGTGAGTGATGACAATCTTTGAAAATGTTTTAAATCTAAAACTAATTTGATTTTACAATATTAGGCACACATATTATAGCATATGCACCTTAGATATGTCTCATACAAAAATTGTGTATAATAATGGTACCAATGTATAGAATTCTACCTCAAATGTGTATATCAATCATATAACTATGAATTTGGCCAATTTGAAACTATGTAAGTGTGGAGAACATGTTTTCAAAACATGCCACCACTATAATCTAAAACTAAAAATTTGTTTAAGTATGGATAACATGTTTACAAAGCATGCCCCTCATACAATCTAAATCTGAGAACTAGTGTAAGTGTTAATACGGGGGACATGTTTTCAAAACATGCACCCACCATAATTTGAATATGTTGCATATTGAATAAGTGTGGCTAAAATGTTTCCAAGATATGCCCCCACTATATATCTAAATCTAAAAATTGTTTTATGTGTGGATAACATGTTTCCAAAACATGCCCCCACTGTATATCTAAATCTGTGAAGAATATGGAAGTCATACCTCTATGGCATGCCCCCACTAATATGCCCCCCCTTTAAGATGAGTGAAATTAGCAACTGCCAGTTACCTTACCTTAAAAGGATAGGATAACCATGTAAATTGTGAATGTACCTTATAGCATATATAGGGAACATGTCTAGGTGGATATATCATTGAAGCACAAAGAACGTGATCACACCAAGTCCGAAGATGCATGATGTAGATCATGGAAACATATATATAGTAATATTACAAGATCAATAAGTAATCAATCAAACACACAAGATCACTCAAAATCAAATCAAAAGACAATGGTCTAATGAGACATCAAGTAAGGGGTAAGTTCAAATGTCACACAATCGAAGGGACACAACTTATTTAAATGTCCATAAAAGTAAGAATGACATATTCAAATGTCAACATACAATAAACTAATACATATTCAAATTTCAAAGAGGCAAACAAAGGTATGGGGGCCGCAAACAAGGGGCATATTCAAATTTTCCAAATTTCAAGACAATATCAAGGTAAGACACTCAAGGAAGTGCATAAATAAAAGTATAAAAAACCAACATAAATATATCATACCATTCCATGGATCATATGTGTTAACAAAAATATTAAGTGCATAGCATATCAAATACACTGTGAAAGATATAAGCATGGATAAAGACGTGTAAGTACATAAGCTTAAACATGATAATGTAAAATGACCATAGAATTATATAACATGAATTTATTATGATCATAGAAGAGGATACCCCAAAATTACACATGAAATGAGTAGAGGGAAGGCCCAACATATGAAAGTGAATAGATCATGCATCTATGTATGCCTCTATGACACTCAAAATATGACATCGACCAACATGGAACCAATAACATATATGCCAAGGAACCAATAAAACATGTCAATGTTGAAAATACTTTTATATTTTTGAAGTTTTTTATTTTTTTGGTGTTTTTGGAAAGGTGATATGGACCAAGAAAAGTGCCATTATAACCCAAGTATATCAACAATGATATTCCTTTGTGGAATCCTTGTACCATGTGTGTCATATTCATATGTTGCGTAATTAGTATTATCAGGATCATACCAACATTATGTATTATTAGATCATAATCATTAATTTAATCATTATTATATGATAAATTTACCCTCTTATGTTGTTCTCAAACATGTGATATACTATTTGGAGTATCTATATATGAATAAGGAACTATGCCATAATGTGGTTGTGACCTTTTTGGTATGCCATTATTTTCATCTTTTTGTATGGTAGTTAAAGATATACATCCTTCTTTGTAAAAGGATGTAAGTTTTCCTTGATGATCAAATGATATGCAATTATTGTTTCTATCAACCATTATTCCTATTAAATGCACCATGATTTTCCAAGAACAATATTTTAATCATTTGGATTATAAATAACCTTAAAAGTAACAAAACATTATTTTGAAGCAAATTAAAATCTTAACTAAATTGATCCCATACTTTTTGGAATTACATTAGTTTCTTCCACATGTTAAAACTTATTTTCAAGAGGATATGAAATGACATATAACAAAAATTTGTATCTTGATAGTCTATAACCTTGATATCTGTAAATTTTTTACCCTCAACTTGAGCAATGATAGTAAAAAGGTCTTGATATGAGGAATGGATTATGATTTCCTCCTTTGTAACCACATTTGAAACATTAGAATTTTCAATTGTCTCTTACTTTTTGACTTCTTTTGTTATAAATTATGGTTTTAATAGTTGATGTGCCTATTGCTCTTTTTATGCCTTGTTTTCATTTTAAAGTTATTTATCTTTGAAAAATTGTATCTTTGAATGATTTGCATCAATATTCCCACATATCCTAGGCCTTGTTGATCATTATTATTGGATACGGAGATTTAAAAAAATGAGTTATGATTTGGGAATGTTTTCCTAATCCTTGCCCCTGATAACCAAAGTTTTGTAAATCCAAAACCATATTATTCAAAAAGCTGAGTATCATTATTGAGAGGTAAATTTACATCTTTTCCTTGATCTGATTATTCTTTTTGAACCTATTCTTGTTCTGTGTTTAATATTAGAAACTATTTTTTCTTTGAATTTTTCTTTGGTACCCACATTTTTTGTTTTGTTACTTATGGTTTGGGATAGGTACTCATAATGTGAATGATTTTCTTGGTTTATATATCAAATATATGGTCCCCACTACCTTTGTGACTTTATATTTTATTATTTAATTCAAAACAATAATCTATATGATTCCCATGCATTCTATGATATGCACAATAGTATTTGGATCTCCTTATGGTATGTAGATGAGGTAGTTTGATCACTTTATTTTGAATCATTTCTCTTATGATTTCACTTGGATTCTTAGTAGTATTTTGTTCATTTTTTGAATCACTAGTTTTAGATATATTTTTTGTAGCTTTTCATTTGGATAAGAAATTTTTTTGAGTACAATAATTCTAAATCAAGATGCAAACACATGATTAACACTAGCACATTTTTTATTTTGCATGTATGCAATCTGGTTTTGTAACTCTTTAATTAACTGTCTCATATTGTGATTTAATCTTTTAGGGCTTCACAAGCACAAACCTTGTGTATTTCATATTAATTACCTTCATTTGAAACTATATGATGGGCCACCTTACCTTTTGTATAAGTGATAGCCATTGTGAACATGATTTTAGGAAAATAAATTCTAATTTATGAGATAATCTATAACAATTGAAATATAAAGAAAACCAAAAAAATCCTAGATCACATTAGGAGTTTCATAAAAAGACACAGAGGTCAGGGTCACTAAATGTTTAACCCTAAAATATAGATATAGGGAATCTAGGGTTAAAGAGGTAGAGATAGCCTATGGCACAAGGATGGTAGACTATTTATAAAGTAGGTCAATTAATTGTAAAACTTAGATAAATATATATTGAATTTATTATGCTAAGATATGTTAAAGATAAAAGGTACAACTATGTTAGATAGTAAAATGATAATCAAAATAATATACTTATTTGGTTCTAATGTTAATATACATCTAGATTTGGAATAGGCAAAAAGTAGATTAGATACGGATTTTGGATCAGTCATCTGATTTTATAAATTATACCTTTATAGTTGTGGACACTTGCGTTGACCTAGGATGGATGTGTTAACATTATTGTCTAATTTAGATGTAGGTTTCCAATATGGAATACCTATTGAAACTAGATGCAACCACCTAGATGCTTTTGGGTTTTGTGTCACCTTCACACTGTTGTATTCAGATTTGGGTCATGGACTATCATTCCTTATCAAATAATAAAACTATAGTTTTTCATTTTCATAGGAGCTGTGGAAAAAATTAGTTAATGGGCACACAGTGTCAAGCTATCCTAAATAACCCTCTATCAATGAGAACTACCTATAAAACCAATACTCTGAAGAGGGCCTCAGACTTATGTAGTTATCCCCTACGTGTTGGATTATGTGTGAATATGCAATGTGTGATAAACAAGTACATAGAGTGACCTAAATTATAACTTGGTAAATGTGGCTCATGGAGTGTTACTTTACTCCTTCATACCTATAGATATATTATCCCTATGAGTGATATGGAAGAAGGAAAAAATAAGGAATCTTTGCTCACTTGAGTGCTTGATTGAATATTTTTTGGTTTGTGTTAGGTGAGGAATGGATGAAGGTTAATCTTGTATTTATACCAATCTCTTTTGATAATATCTCACATTAAAACACTAAATCTGACCATAGGAATATGTGTCATTTAAAATTAGATGACTTTAGGGCACTGGACACCAACTAAACTACAACTAGACTATTCGCTACTCCATCTATATAGTGGGCCATGGATAGCCCTATATATCTAAACTGATATATAAGATATATATACGAGGGCACCCCTATCTATCTATATGGGATATATTCTTTACCCATAGTGGGATAGGGGGATATATAGATGGGGCACTATCACTATTGCCAGTGTATTTGAATAGGATAATTATGTCGATGTAGGTGTCTAAATGGGACACAAGTGTCTGGGTAGTTGGAAAACAAGTGAAGGTCCAAAACTTATAGAGATAAAAGATAAATAGGTTTATAATATTTTTGGCAAGATAGAAGTCTCGGGTCATTATAATGACATTAGTTAAACTAAGAGATAATTAATTAGTCACATAGTGTAGTCATATAAAATGTCATTTGAGTGCAATGACTGTCACTTAAGGCCACTCTATCCCTAACTTAGCCCTAAACTTATATTATGGCCTCTTTAAATCCATATCTAGATTTCATGTGGGTTTAACCCATCTCTAGGTGTACTAAAAGTAGTCTTATACTATCTCCTAGGCAACCAAACCCTTATTGCACCAAATTTTTCCACCTAGACACTAGCTTGGCTCTTTGGACACTAGCACACTATGCTAATGAATAAGGCATCGTGCTATTGTCCCTTACCTCTTTTCTCCTCCAATAGACATATTTCCATTTTTCAAGACACTTTAGGGTCAGCCTAGACCTATTCCACATCCTGACAACCACCAGATCAATATATATACACCACTTTTATCCCTTTAACTGCTAGATGGGAATCAGATGAAAATACACACAAATAAGCTTGGAAAAAAATTGTACAAATAAAGATAATTTATCTCTATTCTACCCTAACTCTGCATATATCTATCTACAACAATCCTAAGCTCATATTACTTAGGTTTCTAGTCTCAAATCACACTCAAAGTTCTCAAGCCAACACTCATACTAGTATCCATTTGCACTTGCACTAGAATTTAGGTTGGGAAAACTACATCAGGCTTGATCCCCTCTCAAGGTATTGGTATGTAGGAAACTCTAGTGTTGAGGTTACATCCAGCCTATCCAACTAACATTACATTTTTTCTACTTGTGCTCCTTAAATACCCTAACAACATGGAGATCTAGGGTCTTACATCTAAAATCAATCAAATCAAGCAACAGACAATGAATCAAGGTTCATCACATAGGCACAGGTGTCTCAGACTAAGTTGAAGGTCTACTTAGAAACTCACAACCTCTACCTACAAGGGACACTACCATGTTCTAGAGGACACTAGTGTAGTGCACTATTATCTAGAGGATTGCACTATTGTCGAAGAGGAGTTTTGACTTTAGATTCTAACTAATGACACTCCAAATAGCTTTTGTACCTATTTCTAGCCTTTTATTCATCTATTTAAATCAGTTTCTAACTAAGTACATCTTTGAGTAGTTGATTTTTATTTTTAGAATAATTAGATTATGTCAATTATTATACAAATCAGTGATTGTATTTATTGCATAATTATTCCTTGGTTTATTGTTCCAACCCTTTAACACCTAGGGTTTTTAACTCCATAATCACCTTAAAAGTTAAATCATTTGGTGAACCTAACTTACTTTGAATAGTGTAAAAACCCTAACCCTAGATGTTTATAAGGTTGTATCCTTAATTTTCCTATTTTCATTTGTTGTGTTAGGCTTTTCAGATTTCATATATTCTACTATAGAAGCCCTCTTTCATTTTGTTTACTATATTCCATCTAAATAAATTATATATATTCCTTTAAGAAGAAGTGTTAGGCTTAGTGGTAACCCTATTGAGCATACTTGAATTCCTTTTGTTCAAGCCTATATCATGGATAACACATCGATTACAACCCCCTCATTGATCCTTTACATCCTGATTATAACTAAACTTTAATGATAATGCATCAAAACATGAGCAATATAATTAAGATATTGATGATACATAAGATAAGACCAGGACACACTCCCCCCCCAATGATGATAATATAATAATTAATAAATATGAGGTCTTAAAAAGTTTTAGAGATAGACTTTAGGAATAGCCCTATGATTATGCACTGGTTTTGCAAGCTATAATGGAAATCAAGAACACGTCACTTGGTCAATAATCTAACCCCACAAATACTAATATTATTACACCTACTATGGGGGTAACTCAAACTCTGAAACAACTAGATACAACTAGCCAACCTTCACCCATGACACAACCTCGTGTGGCTAATACACATCCCTCTTCTTCAGATGTATATTCCCTTTGACAAGAGATCAATTCTCTATAGATTAAGTGTTACATATTTAATAGGGTGTTATTATACCATCTTATTCCTTGGACTCTCACACACTCCTACATACACCTTTGGCATAGCATATAGCAATAACTCCTTTACCATCTAGATTTGTGGCACCCAAACTTACTTTGTATGATGGTAATGGTGACCTAGAGCATCATCTATGAGCTTTCTATGCAACATGTTTGGATTACATCTTCAATAATTGGATCCTCACTATGTTATTACCTTATATTTTAAAGGACTGTGCATTACAATGCTTCTATGATCTTCCTTCTTAGTCCATCATATCATTCAATCCACTAGCAGATATGTTTTTTTCATACTTTTCTATACAAATCAATGATAAGGTTTCATACGCTCAAGTTGCACAAGTTAAGCAAAATCCCAATGAGCTAATAATTAAATATGTATTATGATATAAAACTATATTAGCAAAGATGACTAGCCTCATGGAAAATAGAGAAATTCAGGACATATTCAAATAGAGTTTATTATAGGCATTACTTGAAGCTATTCTATTTAAGAAGTTTCCATCATTCACAGAGCTATGCCACATAGTGAAAGAGTGGGAATTCAAGCTTCTCTCTATGGGAAAGTTAAAATACGTAATTGTATTAGATTCAAATAATAAGAGTTCCAATAAGCCCCCATACAAGGTGAGGCCCATTGAAAACAAGAATGATCAAAAGACAATAGTTAATGTAACTTCAAAGCTAGCTCTTCACATGGTTTTATCAGCTCCTTCAAGGAGACCCTTCACAAACCTTCTCAAATCACCAGCATGTGTTCTTCAGCAACTCTTGGAATGCAACATCATATCTCTCCCCCCCCCATCAAATAGGTCAATATGAATAGGCCTCTTCTAATTAATTATGAAGCCAATACATTTTACGACTATCACAAGGCACCAAACCATACTATAAATAGATGCATCAATCTACAACATAAGATACAAGATTTGATAGATGTCAATATCATTAATGTTTGAACTCTTATAGAGGCACCTAGACCATAACTAATGGAAGTAAAATCATTGAAAATATATTCAAATCCATTTCCAAAGAACATAACTAATGAGATAGTAAGAACTTCAAGTGTTCATTATTAGGCACAACCACCACCATAATAATATAATTGGGGTGTATCATATTATAGTACTAGATAAACCTCTCATCACTTTCTTAGAGTAGGAGATAGTTGACAATGACACAAATTTATATGCACTCTTTTAAGAGATTAAACTGATCATCATCCTATTCAGAGTGTCACAATTGATAATGGGTCGAGTGTTAACATGTGTAGTATCACACTCCTAGAATACTTGGGTTATTTAGAGCAGGATATTTCTTAGATAGATATAGTTATTCATGGATTTAGTGGCCATGTTGAGAGATCCATTAGGGAGATAATACTTCCATTTTAGGTTGGTCCCACGTATGTGGCCACTAGATTCACAATCATACCTAATGTTAGCACATTCGATATGCTATTGGGTAGGCCTTGGATATAGTAGCTTTGGGCTATCCCATCTGCCATACATAGACGTCTCAAATATATACATGCTAATCAAGTGGTTATGGTTGAGGTCATTCTATATGAGTATCCTTTATCTATTCCATAGCCAGTTATATAGTAGTAACCAGTTATAGCTCTAATCACATAGTCCATTAGCATACCTCAAATATTAGTTGAGCCACTAGTGCATGTGAGGTCTATTCCTATGGCATTACTGCGTATGCATACTCTACCATGAAGACATTTATTAGAGGGACCCCTATGTTAGATACATGTTATGGATTTTAGAGAGCCTCTTTCTACCCCATTATCACATAAATAAGTGTTACAACATAGAGTATCCACTCCAATTATAGATCCTTCTACCAGATGGGTCCTCAAGTGTTCCAAAGTCTATAGGCCTATTCAGTTAGCTCCACATATTCATATCCCCATTCCATAGATAGTTTCTACTACAAATCACTTAGTACATATGATTCTCTAATCTCAGATACCTCATTGCATAGCATGCATGATCACTCTTCTTCTCTTTGATATAGGACACATTGATTATGAGTCTCTTATGAGACTCATCGATTAGTAGTATTTCTTCTTTTGTACACAACTTATGCTCAAAAAATACAAAATAATATAATATGTTCAAAAATATAGAAACCCTATAATATTTTCTCAAAATACAAATTTTAGATTGTATACATTTACATGTTTACATTCATTATATTTGCTAGGTATTACATATGTTATCTATCCTAATATAATCAGTTTTATCATATATACATGCTTCACTTGTTCTCTTCAAGTGTTTGTAAATTCTTATAGGACTTAGGTCCATCACAAAAATCAAGATTTACTACTATCTATCCATTGGGGGCACATACGTAAATACATAGATTCAAAATTGATACATTTACCCATAGGGGGCATCCTCTACATAGTTTCCAATTACCAAGTTATATCATTATATACTCCATACCACAAATTTAACATTGTTTATATATTGATATTGATCTTCCTATACTACAAAAAAAAATTACCAACTACCACTACTATAGACTCAAATTATGTACATCTTTAATATTATATGGATTTGTACCACATGTTTATGCATACTTTCATTTCTATCTTTCCTAGTTTAGATTTGATTGTGTCTATTTGTTTCTACACTACTTGAGGGCATTTGAATATGCCATTATTCTATAACTCTCCACCAATTCCTTTCATTGTGTGTATGTTTTGGACATGTGCCCATGTCCTTATGTGTGCCTTCTTGATTGTGCATGTAGACATTTGAATATGTCTTTCCATATGGATCTAAGCCAACCTTGATTATTATATACATGTGTGGACATTTGAACATGTCCTTGTATGTTTGTTATTTCTTAGACTTGGTGACATGTGCCCATGTCCCTTGTATTATGGCACCTTAGCCTACTTTGTGTGTCTCATGTGTTTTTATACATGTTTTCATGTATGTATCATGGATATGACACTTGTATCTTACTTTTTACACTCACATCCAACTTACGATGCCATGAAGGACCACATGCATCTCCCCTTCCTCCTTAGGTGCCTTGATGTACATCATGTCGCATCCCACCCAGTAGTTTACACATATTATATTTAGATTTTGTTGTTCATATACATGCTTACATTATTATATCTATATTGACAACCATGTGAATGCTAGATCTAATATACATCATACATTACCAACCTATGCTCAAATTATTTTACATTTTGATGTCATGTATACACATTATATTAAATTATCATGCAAATATCATATATTTTCAATCTAACACACAAGATGTATAGCTTTTCTTTTGAATATATTTATTGCACAAGTTCAACAACTCCCCTCAAAAGAGGTGGAATTCAAATGGATTTATCATAGAGATTAGGCCATCTAAGTACACTCATAACATAGTTTTCAACATGCAAACATAGATTATAGAGCTCAGAATTAGGAAAACACAGTTGAAAATAGTAAGACATAGATCAATTTTAGTTTCGCACAAAAAAATCATAGAAGGACACTAACACAATTCATTACTATCCAAAAGGCATGCACTATTATCTAGTAGCCCCAAAAATAAGAAAATCCAGATTGTCTAGAAAGGTACAGTAGTTATAGTTTAGGTTTGCACATTTTTAGTCATAGATTATCAACTATGCCCATTTTATTATCAATTTTATGTAGAATAATACTAGTTTACTCAAATTGGGGGCATCATGAATGGCATTATCACTCCCATTTCAATTTTAGATATGCTAAAATAAATATTACTATATCTTAGTTCAGAATCCATATGCACAAATATTAGAATTGGGAGCATCTACATCGCACATTGTTTTCATTTACTCATGGATGCAACAGTTGATCTGATAGAATGGTAAACTCCATGTAATTTTCCATATTATATACTCCAAACACATTTGTACCAAGTTCACACCATATTTATGCCTTACTCCATTTGAAGTAGTTAGAATTATTGAGTAGTACTCGAGCTACATAATTGAGTGCTCAGAAGGCCAATGTGTTACTTTTCATTTTAGTTTTTCTAAGTGGCTTGAGAACAATCCTATATAGTTTTAGTCACATCACATAGCTTTAGTTACATTTCATAATTTCATTATAGATGCATCTAATACATATGGGTAGGTAATGATGGAGTCATATGTAGGCAATGACGGATTCATATCCTACTTGAGTTCTTGAGCCACATACATAAGAGGTTTGGACAAGACATTAGTCCAATCCAAGTTATTCATAGATTCTAATCCATTAAATAGGGGTGGGTAATGATGGAGTCAAAACTAGATTCAGTTCTTGAGCCACCCACATATTGGGATTGAGCAAGCCATCAACTTAATCCAAATTATTCATTGATTTGATCCCCAGCTACACACATAGTATTTTACCAAGTTTTACATTGGTTCATTTACCTAATGAGGTGTATTTGTTCTTTTCCTCTCTCTCTCTTATCTCTTTACTTAGTATTGTCTTTACTTTTGATATTCCTTAAGTAAGGACTAATTCATCCATGTTTCATTTGTAAGATACATAATGGAGTACGCTTCACAAACTTAGGCCCAAATTCATGGGATTCACCTCATAGGTAAGTCTAGGTACATTTATTTTTCCTTTATCCTAGTCATTTCACTTTTTTGTATTTCTAGATAAAGGTGGGGCAAATGTAGTCATATAAAATGTCACTTGAGTGCATTAAGTGTCACTTGAGATCACCCTATCCCTAAATTATCCCTAGACCTATCTTAAGGCCTCTTTTAATTATTATATGGCTTATGTGTGGGTTTATCCCATCCTTAGATGTATCAAAAGTAGTCCCAAATAATCTCCTAGGCATCTAGACCCCTGGTGTACCAGATTCCACCACCTAGACACTAGCGTGGTACTTTGGACATTAATAGACTGTGTTAGTGACCAAGGGAACATGCTATTGTACCTTACCTCTTTTTTCCTCCAATAGACATATTTCCAATTTTAAAGATGCATTAAGGTTGGCCTATACCTATTCCATATTTTGACAAGCACTAGAATAGTGTATATACACCACTTTTATCCCTTTACCCACTATATGGGAATTAGATGCAAATAACACAAACAAGATCAAAAAAAATTTGTGAAAATCAAGGTCATTAACCCCTATTCTAACCTACTTTTGCATACAACCATCTAAAATAATCCTAAGATCAAATTTCTCAAGTTTTTGGTCTCAAATCACACTCAAAACACTAAAGTTGACACTCATACTAGCATTCACTTACACTTGAATCAACACTTAGATTGGTATAATTACATTAGGCTTGATCCCCTCTTGAGGTATTGGTACGTAGGTAACTTTCAACATAGTGGGCAGTTGAGGTCATATCTAGCCTATCCAAATAACATCATACATTGTATACTTATGTTCCTTAAATACCCTAACAACATAAAGGTCTAGGGTCTTACATCCAAAATCAGTCAAATCACATAATGGGAAGTGAATCAAGGTTCATCCACATAGGCATAGGTGTCTCATACTCAATCAAAGGTCCACTTAGATGCTCAAAACCTTTGCCTACAAGGGATATTGCCATGCTCTAGAATATACTAGCATAGTGTGTTACTATCCAGAAGACCGCGCTACTATTCAAGAAGAGTTTTGACTTTAAATTCTAGTTAATGACACTATAAGTACCTTTTATACCAATTTCCAACCTTTTATTCATTTGTCTCAGTCAATTTTTAGCTAAGCATATCTTTATGTAGTTTATTGTTATTTTTAGAATAATTAGATTAGGTCAATTATTGTAAAAATTAGTGGTTATCTTTATTCCTTAATTTATTATTCCATCCCTTTAACAACCTATGGTTTTAAACTCCATAATACCCTTAAAAATTAAATCACATATAGATAGTGTATGCGAGCATTTTGATAATAGAAAAGGTCTAGAAGCTAAAGGTACATCCATGATATGTATTTTCCAAGTGTACAAGACTGAGGTGATATATAATTCAAAAATAGTGTCTATAATGTCATAATTTATCATATTTTGACATTCAAATATGTTATTACTTGCCTCGTTGATATTTTTCTAGGTTATGTCCCTTCATTTATGCGGCATTTTAACACATCCCTTATTTGAGGTCTCATTAGACCATTATATTTTTATTTGCTTTTGAATGCTCTTGTGTGTGTATTTGATTATTTGTTTAGTTTGTATTTTTATTATCTAAATGTTACCATGATTCACATCATGCATCTTAGGATTTTATGCGATCACATATTATGTACCTTAGTATTGTATTTACCTAAACATGCTACCCTTATTTACTAAAATATGCACTCACAGATTATACAGTTATCTTATCCTTTTGAAATAAGGTGACTACCAATTTTTACTTCCCCTCACCTCAAAAGGGGGCATATCAGTGGGGAGATGTCATAGAGGCATGGCTTTCACACTTTCATTGTTTTAGATTTTAGTGAGGGCATGCCAAAAAGGCATGGCTTCCACACTTATTCACTACTCAGTATTTTCATATTACAATGTGGGCATGTTATGGAAACATGTTCTCCACACCTATAATAGTTATCAATTTCATATTATATTGGGGGAATGTCATGGGAACATACCTTACACACTTGAAAATTTTCAAAATTGGCCAAGTTACAAAGTTATATGATTCAGATACACACTTATGGTAGCATTCTATACATTAGTACCATTGTTATACCGAGGGTTCAACTTGAGACATATATGAGGTGCATATGCCATGTAAAATAACACCTTAAATTGTAAAATCAAATCATCTTTCAGATTTTAAAAACCTTTATTGACTTTATCCTACACCATGATGGACTTTTATTTACTGATATTGAGTAAATCTACCATAGTAATGGTTCACTTTTGGCAAGGTTGAGGTGATTACATCACTCAATCTTACCAATTTTACAAGATGAAGTGATCAAATCAACCACCTACATTAGATTTATAGTGTGAATTAACTTGGATCACTCATGCTCACTAGGTTATAAGTATGATTGGGTTGCACGATTGAGCTAATCTCAACTGTCGAGTAGAAACTCACCTTTTTCTCTAAGGTTGGGGGAAAGTTTCCCTCAAATATTTATATATTTTTTCTCTTGAAGGTTTTAATATTTTCCTAATATTAGCTTCAAATATTCAAAATAAAGTATCTCTTCAAATCAAATTTCTAAAAGGTAATATGGTTGCATTGATACACAAGTGTAATCCTAACCTTGCTCTCTTTACTTTCAAGCATTTTAAATTCTTTCAATTTTAGATTAATATGCACTGATTCTATACTGTAGCATACTCTTGGTTGTAGGCCAATCACCAACAAATCACTCAAGTGGGACTCATGCAAATATAATGTGTGTTATACACACCCAAGTATGCATTTTTTTTCTTTAAACTAGTAATTTTATTACTAAATTAAAGTGGGTGAAAATGTAAACACTAAATCTAACTTATATAGCACCTCAGTCTTGTATACTTGGAAAGTACTTATCATGGTTATACCCTTTAGTTCTAAGACCTTTATGTTGCTAAAAGGATCATGTTTACTATCTCTTATACCCATTTCTTATCTTTTAGTCTAATCATATGTTATTCTGATGATCAAGCCTCGTGTACTGATTAAAATGCTATTAACTTACTTATTATCATCCTCTACAAGTTTTGGACCTATATATATTTTATAGATTCTTAAAAATTTGCATTTTAGTCAGATTCCTACATTGATGTTAGTGTCCTATGCTAAACTAAGTCTTAAATGCCCTAAAGTTATCAAATTTACAAATGCAATGTATCTTTATGGTCAGCTTAAGTGATTTTACGTGAGATGTTTCTAAAAGGGATTTGATATATATATATATATATATATATATATATATATATATATATATATATATATATATATATATATATATATATATATATATATATATATATATAAGATCAACCCTCATTCATTCCTCACTTAGCATAAACCTAACAACTTACAAGGTAACTTACCAAAGGCACCTAATCAAGCATTCAACTGAGCAATGTTTCCCAATTCTCTCTTCTTTAAATATCAATCATAGGGATAACCCATATATACATTTGAAATATTGAAAGATCTCTCCATGAGCCATACTTTCCAAGTTACAAACTATAGACACTATATGTACTTTTGTATCATACATTGCATCTTGATACACACACAAGACAACACATAGGGGAGAATTACATAAGTCTGAGGCACTCTTTAGAGTATTGGCTATGTAGGCAACACCCATTGATAGAAAGGTCCTTAGGGTAGCTTGACACTATGTTCCCACTAACCCATTTTTCTCATAGTCACTCCAAAGGTTAAGAGCTATGGTTTGATCATTTGACAAAGAACGATAACCCAATGAGCAAGATCTGAACACACCATAGCAAACGTAATAGAAAATCTAAAAGGTTCTAGGTGGTCACACTCAAATATAGTTGATATTCTATACTATACGCATGTGTCCAATTCATATAGTAGTGTTTACACAACCGTCCAGATCTACTGTAAATGTTTAAGGCCACAAAAAACAAAATTCTAGAATCTAATGATTATTTTAGAATCTATACCCAGTCCACTTCTAGCCCATTTCAACCTAGATCTGCATATGCATAGTAAACTAGTTAAGTACTCTTATTTTTCAATTCATTAAAATATTAATCAATAGTTATAATTTCCATTTTAAACATATCTCAACATTTAAATTCAAAATATTATTTATCTAAGTTTCTAAATTAATTGACCTATTATAGATATGTTTATCACCATTGTGTTTGATCATTTCTATATTATTAACCCTATACTATATTGACCCATCTCAATTTAGGGTTAAATAAATATTTATATCATACAATATTTATAACTCAAGGGATTTCATAGGATTTCAAATTGAAACTTGATCACTCTCAATTTGCCATAGGTTCAGCATTTCTCCAAATGCCTTAACAAAGGGTCACACACTTCTCCATTTTAAAGTTACATGGAAACTATATTGCATACTATTTTAAGTTTATTCTTTCCTTGTTATATTTTAAAATTTAAATATTTATATTTTTAATTTTAAAATATGGACAATAACTTTTTTTAATGTAATTATTGTAGGTTATTGCATTGGGGCATCTTGCACAATAGAGATTCATATCAAAATATAAAGTGTGTATACACATTCAAGTTTACATATTATTTACTCTAATAATTTAGCTTTATTGTATCATTATAATAAATAGAGGGGAATGTAGACACTCAAATTTAATCATTAAGTGCTTAACAATGTTTAATCTTGACATCATTACCTTACTTGGTTTACTCGTGATCTTGTTAACTTGAAATCTCTATGAGAGTCTTCATTATTCCACTTATTACCTTGAAATTACTAGAAATATTATTCATGCATCCCTATTCTACTTAAAAATTCTTTTCAATGAGATTCCAATAGTTTTGTCCTTTTGGGACAAGACCACACTATTCAGACATGGTCACAATGTGGCATTTCCCCTCATGCTTTAATGATAACTTTTCTAAGACATTTTGTATTATCCATCCCATAATTTTTAGCAATGTCATTTAACACAAATATTCCAAATATTCTTATATATAAGCATATCAAGGCTCTAAAAGTCTCATCTATAAATAACTTGGAAATTTTACTACACATTGAGAAAAAGAGCATTATTCTTACCAATTCTAATTTTGTTTCAATATAATAGTCATAAGCCAAGTCTAAATTTATTTTATTACAAGTCAAGAGAACTCATTTTTAAGCATTCAAGTCAATCTATCTAGTTGCCTTTATGTAACAAAGTTTAAGATTCACACACTCACCTTAGGGCAAGAGAACTACATTGGCCTAAGGCCCTTTTGGGCAATGTAGGAAACATTTATGTTACATGGGGTTTTTTAAGGATAGCTCAGTTATTCCCCTTTCTCAATTCTCCCTGTTATATATTATTTTTGTTTGCTTATTGTGTAGGAGTTAGGGTTTTTAATTTATAGGTTTTCCATGTGACAAATTAGGACACAGAGAATTAGTAAAACTTCTCAAACAATTGTAGGTGCTCACCCAAAAAAAAATCTCAAAATCAACTAGCATACAACATAGTAAATAAAAAATGCCAGAGTGTGTCATTGTCCTCGTAGTGCAACCTTGTCCCAGTACAGTTTTAAATTTGACTTTCAACTATAACACAATTTAGGGGTTGCTACAGTCAATTTCAATCAATAATTAGCCTGCACAGTCAGCATAAGTTCAGTTTGAACTAGGTTTTCATATATGCTTGTCAATTTAATATTTATAGCTTATTTTAGATTCTGTAAATTAATATATTGTACATTTGGGTTATGCATACTCTGTAGATCTAAATCAGTTTCAATAGTTTATTTGTTTATAGCATTTAATTATTCAATAGAAAAATAAACATATAAATAATTACCAATAAAAGTTTTGTTTTTATTCTTTAAATAATTTAGAGTGTATCATATTGTGATTTAATTTTTTTAAATAAATAATTTTTGATATTTTAAATAATTTTGTAATCTTAGGAAAGTTGATCAAAATCAAATTGAAAGAGTGCTTACTTCCATATTATACAAGAACCTTCATGTTAAAATATTAGTCTCTCAAGACATCATTCTCGTTAAATTTGGTACAAAGCCACTCGTTATTGATGTGAGACTTCAGGTAGTCATTGTAATACATTGAGTTAAACAAATGACTAACTCTTCAACTGATTTATTTAGGTACCCATCTCAAGAATTTATATCTTGTATACAACTAGCATAATGTGGGGATAAATATGGTTGGCCTATTAGGAGTTCCACTCTAGTCTTGTAAATATTAACATGGATAAGCTCCTTCTACATGGTTTTTTAATTGATACACTTGATGCATCCAAAAGGGAAATAAATAGGGATATAAGATAATATATCTATAAATCCTACCTTCAATCCAAATGTCTAGAGTATTGGGAACATCTTTCCTTAAAATTTTAATTTTACTATAGTATATATCTTCACTTTGAGGATGGGTTCATCCAACCTCTTGGATACACTTGACTCCAACTACTTTACAACTTGAGGGTTATATTGACATAATTTAGAGTTTATTCATAGCACCTTCACATAGATATATACCACCATATTCCTCAAGTACATTGTATTTGTTAGATTTGTTTTGCAGAGACTTAAATTGGTAATCATTTTGTATTTATATGCTCTCATTACAATGAGATTAGAGGTGATTCTTTTGCCTCTTCAAATAATCATATAACTCTCTCTAAAAATTCATTGATTATGAGGATAAGATATGCTTGGCCTTTTCTTTTGAAATATGTTTGATCTTCACCAACATTTGGTCAAAGACTAATTCTACAATGCTCTACACTTGAAGGATTCCTTATTTCATTCACCTTATTTATTTTTTAAGATTAAGTAGGAAGTGACCTTGTAACAAGGTTGTAGATATGGTGTGATTGATGAGGCATCAGAGGACATGATTTATTTTCAAATACTTTTTTTAATGGTTATTATTTTTTAGATTTGTTGGAGTTGTGATTACATTCCATATTCCTTACTTTAAATTGTACTTTTTCATTCTCATAAATTAGTTTTAACCTTTCATAAACATTAATAGCATTATCTTATCAGGTCATCTTAAATGTGATTTTTTTTAAATATAACAATCATTAAAAAGGTTGATTCCCCTCCACATGAGACTGCAGAAGACATTTGTGACTCTCTGCAGAGGGAAACCAAGTTTTCCTTCCTGCATTTTACCAAGTTCAATGCTGACTCGATTCTCCAAGTTAATTCTTGGATTTATAATGAAATAATGGGGTTGAAGAAGAAAGTGGAAACAATGCAACACAATTAGGATGTTGATCGGGCTATAATCAACCACTTGGAGGTGCAAATGGGAGATATCCCAAAAAAACTTAAAGATTATGAGCATAATCTTAGAATGCTCATCAAGGAAAGTGGAACAAAGATGGAGCAGGTAACATCAAGCATCTATGCTGCTACAGCTAGCCTTGGTAAAAGAGCAAATGAAGAAACAATATCCTTGGAGGGTCCAAGTAAGAGGACAAGGCAGAGTTCGAGGAAGAAAAACTTGCAAGCTGCTGCTACTTCAGCTACTGACTCTATCCAAGATACTGCTATGATTGGGAAGGAGGCTGTCAAGATGATCATGGAACTGCAATAGAAGCTTAGCATCTTCTTTGTTGGTTTTGTTCATGTTCAGGTCCTTATTGCTAGTTGTTGTAACTGGTTCTTATTTTTGGTCCTGTGTTTGGTTCTTGGTCTTAAACTTTATTTGAGGTTTCAGGTCCTTGTAAAACCTGGGTACTTTTATTAGACTATGATTGTGGTTTCAGGTCCCTGCAAAACCTGATTTTGATGCTACTCTTCAGTAGGTTTTAGGACTACTTTTCCTGGTGGTTGTTAATGCTTTTTCTTTTTTGATTCTGTTAAGGGTTTCGGGGTCCCTTCAAAACTTGCTTTTATCGTAATCTAAAACAATCATTAATGACCAATTCAAATATTAGTTTTGGGGTCATATAAGGCTTTTCCATTCAAGGAGTTACTTTCATTAGATCAAACTAGGGTATTTTTCCCTGTGTCTTCAGGCCCTCCCTCCACCTTCACATAGCCATGGCTTCACCCTAGATGTTTTCTCTACCTTGTATGGTCATGACCTAGGCTAAGCATTAATTTTTGTAGTCTTCATGGATCTTTGATTTTGTTCTCCTGCACCATCTCTTTATTTTGGATACCTTGTGACTCTAGGGCATCAATTTTACATCTAAGGGTGTATATTTTTTTCATGTTAAATGTAGGGAATTTTTGTTTATTATATGTTGTATCTTTCCCTCTTATTATTCATAGGTTTCACTTTCAACTTGTGACTCGATTACATTGCTTGGAAAGGGCTCTTAGGGAATGGTTCAACCCTCTTCCAATGTCCCTCTGGTTGAGTTAGGAGGTGAGGTGTTGAAATATGAACATTGTTTTTCATTAGTTATTGTGCTTTTTCACTTTTACAAATTTTGGCTGAGCTTGGTTACCTACATGCCTTATATCTCCAAGCATTGGAAACCACTCCTTATCAGCACCTTTGTCATCCATCTATGTGCCAAAGGCTTCTTTGTTATTGGGTGTTCCTTGGTTGCAAACATGGATAGAATATTTCGTTTGGGCCCATGGACATGGGACAAAGCATTTCTCTACATGAAACTTTGGTACCTTACTTTTAATCTTGTTACTAAATCTTTTGCTACTGCTTCGGTATAGGGTAGGTTGCCTCATCTACTACTTTAATTTTGGAAGGCTCCTTCTCTCTAAGCCATTGGTAACTCTCTTAGGAAATTTATTCTTCTTATTATGGATACTGATGATCGATCATGGACTACCTTTACATTCATGGACTACCTTTATTATGGATCTCTTAAAAGGTTTACCATAAGAAATGAAGATCAAGGTTGGTAATATAATTTGGACTCAAACTCTAGATTATGAAATAATTAATTTTATATGTAGAAGGTGATTTTATCATGGGCATGTGGTAAATGATTGCCTAAATAAATAAGGTGATCATGATTATATCAAGTTAAATCATGGAAAATCTACAACTTGGTGTAAAAACATTGAGCTTGATCATTTGATTGTCTATGGTAAGTTTAAGGATAATGTTCCACTAGTTGTAACTTTAAGTAAGCTTCACTAATTGTATTTCCTTCAATGTCTTCTTTCGTTATGATGGTTTCTTATTTTTATATCAAAAAGGTTCTTCCCACAAGTAAAATGAGCATTGTTTTGAATGACTTCACTCTGGGGTCTCCTTAGGGTCCTTTAAAATTTTCTTTGTAGAATATGTGTTCCCCACTTTTGGTAGATCATCTCGTAGAAGGCTTATCTTGCTCGAATATTGAATCTCCTCAAAAGAGATCTAATTTAGATGATTTTAAAGGTTAGACATCAATCTCAAATAGTAAAATTTCTTCTAGTAAAAAGAATTTTTATTATATGGAACTTCATACTCATAAAAAATGAGTAATTCCTTAGGGATACATATTGGTTTCATTGGATAGCTAGTTGGTCTTATTTTTTTCTAAAAATTTTTCTCTCTCCTTTTTGGGGGTTTTAGAGTGTTGTTTATGCAGGCTATATCTTGAACCTACCCAAGTTTCATTGGTAAGTTATTTGTATCAAGGTTTGTCCCCCTTTTGGGCTTTGATAAGTTGTGGATTTTTCCCTTTGTCAGTGGAGAAGTGTGGAGTCTAAACTTTTCTTCCTAATTTTTTTAATCTCCTTATTTTATCATTATATGGATGAGGGTCCCTTCAACTATGTATGTATGTATGTATATAATTATAGCTACAAAACCATTATAAATAATAAGATTGCCCTTATTCAAGCCAAAAATAATTTCATGATTTTTTAATTAATTACATTTTAATGGAATATTAATTGAGGGATGCATGCATTTTGGAGATGATATGATATAGGTTAATTTATTTCAATTTTCAAGATCGTGATGATGGGCCTATTGCACCTAAAAATGCACCTATCTCACAAAAATGAAAAGTTTTTTTATGGAATAATTTTTTTGTGGATTTTCTTGAAAAAAATTGAAACATGTTTAGAATTTAAAATTTTGAAAAAAAAAGTATTAGATTTATTTTTTATAAAGAAGGTTGAAAAATATTAATAACAAAAAAAATTGTTTTATTATCAAGATACTATCAATTCTAAACTTGAACATTCATTATATCTATAAAAGGTTATGAGTTTCAAGAACAAAATTATATTTATAAAGTTAAATACAGAAATTGATAGATTAGTACACTTGAAAACATGTTAGAAGAAAATAATATATATAATGAAATAGAAGATGAAGCTTATTTTCTTCTAACATGCAAAATATTGTTAAACCATTTTTAAGTTAATATCTACAATCATAACATGGTTCATTAACTCCAAATTATATAATAATATGACATTTTTAAGTTAATATCTATGATAATAACATGGTTCATGAAGTCTTAAATCATGACAATCAAATACAGCTTGGTGATTTTATTTTGAAGATAAATACTCATCAAGTAAATTGTCTTCATAAGTAAACAAGTGTCATGATGCGGCTTTAGTACCTACTACTAGAAGCAATATTTAAAGTTTTGGTCATATTATTTTTCATTATCTTGTTTAGTTAATACTTTTACACTTTGTTTATTTAGTCTATAAATCAATTATAATTTAGTATATCTCTTCATTAATGGTCATTTCATCTAATTTTGTTGACAATGTTGATTGTATAGTAATAAAACCAACAAGATGCTCAAGCTATTTTAGATGTCAAAGACAAATAATAAATTTAACTCCTCATCAAATAGATCCTTTTTATATTAATATATATGTAAAAGAGACAAACTACTATTACAAACATATGATAATTTTGATAATAGTTAATGAAATCCCTTTTGATTTTTATGCATTGTCATAAAAAATGACAATAACATTTAAGCCTCACTTTCAAACTTATATAGAATATGCAGTTTAAATTAGAAGAATCAATTAGAGAGAATTCCTCTGTTGTTCTATGTAATTCGTGTGGCTTTTACTTATGTTTACTATTCTACTTTGTTTAGTTAAAAAAAAATTATTCTAGGCTTGTTGCAATTACTTCACCATCCATGAAAGAAAACTTGAAAAAAATCTTCATTTCGATGGGCAAAAAAGGGCACGCAAATAATGCTATTAAATTTAGGCTTGAAGTAACATTAACATTAACTATGTTAATTAGCAAAATGTGTGCAACATTTTAGTTAGTTCTTAACATTACTTTACTTGAATTGAAGACATCAGGTAAAGATCAAGAGTAATTATGTTTGGGGACTATATAAAATATGTGTGTGATACAAAGCTGAAAATATGGGTAGTAAGAGTAGCAATTAATGTTTATAGAAAAAAGAGTGGGAAGGTATTGATGTTGGGACACCAGGAAACTAATAGTTGGAAGAAATACCAACATGTTGACACATCATGAAAGTGAAAACATGTGGCAACCTCTTTCAAAAACAAGCATTGTTGTAGATGGAATTTTCTTTTGTCTTCTAAATCACTTACTAATTTCATATAATTTGGGTTCAATGATCATGTTCTCAACATCTGGAGAGTGAAAAAGAAACCCAAAAATCAAAATTTGGGAGTTCATGGATCACAACATCAATATAGGCTAACTTATTACCAGATGCATTTGGAATAAGTTGTTTCACATGGAATCTTAGTGTAATTATAGTTTAGAATCCTATAACATATCTATAAACTATGATACTAGTGCATGAAAATTGGTATGAAATTTTTTATAGCTGGAAAATTGATATTAACATGATGAACAGTGAACATTATTATAGCTCATCCACCTCCTTGTCTCATAAAAAGAGCCCACAAAGTCAAATATGTCAAAATAATATTGGTCTAATTGCATCACTGGAAAAAAATAGAATAGGTTCATAGTTAATCAATAACCTAATTTTAGCTTTTGAAATAAAAATTTTTGTGTACACATTAATATAAGCATGAAATTCATGATGCCAATAATGTAAGGAAAGAATCTTCATGAAAGTGGTATTTAGCTTTGGGGCTCGAAAGCCTTATGAACATGAGTGAATTGTGTTTTTGGACATTAAGATTATTTGGGTATATGTACTATTGAGTTTCATATATTTGTATTTAATTGATTAGTTATTTGGTGGTATAATTATACTTGTATGGTAATAGAGTTGAACACTTTGGGGTTAGTAGCAGTAACTAGCATTACCTTGCTTATGAAAAACTAATCCCTATGTTGTTGATCATTCATTTTGAACCAAAAAGGAGTTGCTTCACCTGGTCTCTACTTTATTGTTGTTTTTCTTCAAGGTTGAGGCATGGGCCATCATGTAATGCACATTCAACTTGTGTAGTTTGTAGTAGGTTTGAGTTCATTGCATATATTTTAGTTAGGCTCTATTGAGTAGAAAGGGATTCTCTTTAGGAGTATTCATTAGTGATAGTTGAATGCATTTGATTCACATTAAAAAATTACTTTTTCCATAAACAACTTAGTTCAGATACTTTTTTAAAGCATTTTTTCTTTGCTATTATGTTTATTTTTGGGGAAATGCATCTTATTTTACTATAAATTTTAGAGAAAAAAATTATATCAATCTAACAACAATGCAAGGAATTTTTTCCTAAGAAAGCTATAAAACCTAACTTTTACACTAATGCCCTAAGAGGCCAAGAATAAACCTCGTAATGGAAACACTTGAAATCAACTTTGATTAGTAAATCCAACTCCTACCTAAAAGGCCTCAACTCCCTGACAGTAAGCTAGTATGTGTTTTCATGAAAGGCATCCTTACATGTGAATTTCATAAGGGAACCAACAATAGTCATTTGAATTGTGAGACATGAGTTTGAAAGTATCCCAAATCATCCAAGTGTCTCTCACAAAAGGTTCTCTCCAATAAATGAGGCAAATAATAAATAATTAAATTGAAATTAGATCTATGCCCAAAACACTGTGATAGATGAACACTCCAAAAGACATGATCAATTGTTTCCTCTACACCATGTAACATGTAAGAAAAATATATGACACCAGTTGTATGAAGTCTTGATTTTATTTCAATCCTTAGTGGAGTGTCAACTATCCCAAAACATTATGCTCAAAAGAAGGTTGTTCTTGCCAACTAGTCCATCACCTCCTTTGTTAGTGCACTTCAGGGTCTCTTACTCCCACCTTTTGTGCAACTACAGAGAAAGCTCAACCTTGTGCCTCACTAATTTAGAAAAATATTTATTGGGTTATTTTCCTCTATTTTAGAGTTAATTTCCTTGGTCACATGCACAATGAGGATAAGAATTATAACTAGCTAGTTTATTGTCTTATAACATGATAAATGGTCTTGTAGGCTCACTCGAAGCATGCAGCTTAAGATCAATTCCCATCAATTCTATCATGTGATGGTGTATACATTGGGATTTACATACTAAGGTGCTTGAACAAGTATTTAGTTCTAATTAAATATATTATAGTTAATCTAATTCATACCATGTGATCATTCCATACTTAAGTTATTTATCATAACTAAAGAGATAGGCATAAATCAAGAAAAAGAGTAGTATTACCATTAGTTCCTTAACGAGTTTACATTTATCTTAATAGCACAATTATTCCATTTTATTAAACATCAATGGTCACCATACACAATTCTTGATGCATATCAAGAACGTGAATACCATTATACATCAACAACCAATAATATCAACAACCTTCTAAGTAAAACTAGGGGTGTTTATACATGATTCCACCATGATCATTTAGCTACAACATTAATAGTAAAGTGATGACTTGCCAACAACCATTAAGAAAAATGAGTCATAGTGCATCGTTACATTGAATTCTTATATTTATGAGCTTGTTTGTCCCTATATACCCACTCTATGCTAGATATATGATGTTATGCATCGATCTTCTTATGGGTATGTACTAGATCTATGCTTGACTTATTCTCTTTTGATGCTCGTATGAACCATTTCCTTAACTATTTTCACCTTATATGCTCTTGTCCAAGTCATACACCAATTTCCTAAGTCTCATGTCCTTGGTTCCTCCATGTTTCCTGTATCCTTGTTCTTTGTGACTTAATTCTTTCATGCCTTGGCTTAATTCCACACCTAAGTTTACTTTCATGCCTATTTGTCCTACACCATCTTGACAAAAAGCACTTCAAATAAAACGATACAAAATTTAGGGTCCGACATCACCCCACACTAAGTTAATAATCCATATCGGACTATGCGCCCTCCTCAAGTCTCTTAGATACCAAAAATTTAAGTCCCATTTACTCAATCTAGTGCTTGACCTTCTCCTAATGGTTTAATTTAGTCTATAGCTTGGAGGTAATTTATTTAACTTCACCTTTGAGTTGTTTGGTCTCCTCGGGTTACTCCAAAAAATCACTTGCTTGACTTGTCAAAAGCTCAAGTGATGCAATAGCATCCTTGTGGATGTCCTAAAATATTCCATCTTCTATCAAAATTTGTCCTCAGAGTGCTACAAAATTGGTGTTAATCTCTTGGTGATGAGCACTTATTTTAGTTTCAAGTACCTCCACATCCTAGAATGCTTTAGCACACTAGACTATATCCTTTATTGTGAGTGCATCCAAGGCTTGATAATAAAACCAAAATGTTGGGTTCTTTTCCTTTAGTTTCTCATTAATTTTTATGGTCATGCATACAAAGAGCATAAAAAGTCCAACTAGCCAGTGCACTACCTTATCATGTGATAAATGGTCTCACGTGCTCACCCGAAGTGTGCAGCTTAAGACTGGTTCCCATCAGGTCTATCATGCCATGGTATATACATCGGGCTTTCTATACTAAAGTACTTGAATTGGCATTTATTTCTAACTGAAGATATCATAGTTAAGCTAATTTATACCATGTAATCATTCCATACTTAAGTTATTTATCACAGGTAAAGAAATAGGCACAAATCAAGAAAAAGAGTAGTAGTACCATTAGTTCCATAACAAGTTTTCATGTATCTTAACAACACAAGTATTCCATTTTATTATACGTCAATGGTCACTATACACAAGTCTTGATGTATATCAGGAACATGAATAATCTCAACATTACATTTACCATTATATAATAACAATCAACAATATCAACAACCTTCTAAGTAAAACTAGGGGTATTTATACATGATTCTACCCAAATCATTCAGTTACAACATTAATATTAAATTGATGACTTGCTAATGACCATTAACCATAATGAGTCATGGTGTGTCATTACATTAAATTCCTATAGATACAGGCCTAACTACCACTATATACCTGTTATATGCTAGATATACGATGTCGTGCACCTATCTTCTCATGATCTAGTGTTGGATCCATGCTTGACTTATTCTCTTCTGATGCTCACATGAACCATTTCCTTAACCATTTTTGCCTTCTACACCCTTGTTCAAGTCATAAGATAATTTATTATGTCTCACATCCTTAGTTCCTTCATGTTTCCTACATCCTTTTTCTTCATAACTTATTTCTTTCATGTTAAGGTCTTTTATGCCTTAGCTTACTTTTGTGCCCAAGTTTACTTTCATGCCTATTTTTCCTGTGCCATCTATAGACATCTAAAATTGGCCACCAATGGCTTCAACCAGACTTCAGACTTATTCTTACCAACCTTTACAAAGTAAGCCTAAGAATCACTAAACATTCCAAATTTGCTTATGCATCATTTGTCAAAACTCTGAATCCCATTTAGACATCCCTAATTGGGGTACCCTACCATAAACAACAAAAACCAATCATAGATTCATCTCTGCTCATCTTATGGCATCATAACAAGCAATTTGGCCTATAGACCTATTAAATGGGCAAGTGCACACATGAAATTAAACCAAATCTTGAAAATTCTAAAAAACCTAAGCAAAATTAATCAAAATTCTAAACCTAATTAAATGCCTAGTTGAATTATCCATGAACAATTAATGAAATTCTAAAAAATTAAATTCAAAAATCAAGAATATCTTAGATTTTTCATAATTATTTTTTACGAGTAGTCAAGCCTTTGCAAATATCTAAAAATATCACACCCATGCCTATTCCTTGAAAATCATGAGGTTTTGACACCTTTTAACTCTATTGGAGCTAATTAACTCACTTAAGTTAGGTTTGAACCCATTACATGTTTAAACTACACTTTAACTCACATTGAGTTGGAGTTAGTTTCTAAACCTATAAATACAAGTGTTTGCCTCTTCATTTGGAGAGCTTGGAAAGAGTAAGGTTATAATGTAGGTTTATAGCAAGATTCAAATCTATGGTGTTATAATGACAAAATCACAAGCCAAATCCAACATCAAGCCACAAGATATTGAGCATGATCATTGATGTTAAGTTGTCATTGATGTCAAAGAGAGCATGAGATACTAATTCATTAACAACAACGAAGTTGTGTTTGATAGTTTGAAGAATATATAGCACATATGCAAGTCTATAAGTACAAATAAGAAACTATGAGGAATCTATAGATGTATTGGTGAAGCTCTAGTGTGTCACTTGATCATTTGGAAAGAGAAATATGCATCTTCTAGCTTAAGAGAAGGCAAACCATCATTGTACATCATACAGATATGAATGAACCATCAAGTTTGAGAATTTATTACAGGTACTCAAAAAATCAACAATGGTCAAAAAAGTTCATAGATATATTTTCTATAGTGCCAAGAAAATACCCTATAGATTTAGAGTCTTGAAGTGTTATCTAGCTTACGTTATAAACCTTCAAAGTTGCTCTTGTAGACTATGTTAAACCAGAGACCATCAAGTTTAACTACATTAAAGTCTGAGGTTAAAATTATCTAGACAAATCTAACAATGAGCATTAATTAGATCAAGATATAATGATGATCATTTCATCAGATAGGATAATGATCCAATAGTTCACATGATCTTGTTAGAAGTGATATAATGGTGCATATTAAGTTAAATTATCAAAGGATGCTCAGAAGGCATGTACTGGAGACAAGTGTCTCAATCTCATTAAGATGATAGTAGATAAATGACATGAAAGTGTTCATACAGATAGAGATTGATGGAGTGCATTAATTCAAATAGTCAATGCGTAGAAGGCACACAAAGCTACCAAGTGGCATGATCATGGAAGAGAGGATCTTAGATCAATGGTAAGCATTACAAGACAAAGACCAGGCTAATCTATAAAGATCAATGGAGTATGTTTATTCAGAATTGAAAGGGAAAATGAGATGAGATTAAAGTGCTCAATGTTTAATGTCTACTTAATGACCATTGGAATTTAAATATTCAAATTTGTGAAAGAAAACCAATGCTTAGTATTTGAGCTATATCTTTTGATCCATGATGAATTTCTTGATGCATTAGAAAGAAAAGTTGTAAAAGGAATTCAAGGTGCATCCAAATAATCTAGTTATAAGGTTTGAATGTTTGTACAGTCAAAGATATGGAGCTTCAAATTTGACTTTTTGATCATTCATGGTGCTATAGTATACATAATGTTGTTTGAGAAAATTATGCTTTAGCAGAAGAGTGTTCTGGTAGGAGTAATCACCTCAAGATGTTTTAGAGATCATATGGAGTGGACCTATGTACTTTTAAGTGATCTTATGTTCTTTTTTTTCTTGATGAAGTGATAAATGGGTGAATATTTACCCATAAGACCTATAAGGGCTATTAATGCCTAATTGAAAGGCATAGCTACTAAAGTATGACCAATAGTTGTTATGGCTGACATGTGAGGATGGTATTGAGCTATGTAAGATGTCTTAAGGGTTAAGGCAAGTATTATGGCTGACCTAAATAGTGATATTCATTAAGACTCTATAAATAGTGGAGACTGAGGAGATGGTTTCTAGACTTGATGTGAATGTGTTGAGAGAGCAGAAGATAGAGGCAAAGGAAAGAGATCAGAATAAGTGTGCTTAGTGTATGGATTGAAGTACAGAGAAAATTTAGGATGAGTGAATAAGTTTATTGTGATCCAAAATGAGTGTTTGGTTGCATTGATTGTATGAGCAAGTTTGAGTGAGTGTGATGAGTTGAAAGAAAGGTGTTATACATTGTGTCTTCAATCAGATTAGTCTGTAATTAGAATTCTAGAGGTATTGATTTAATAAGGTGTTGTTTGGGTGTTCAACATATAGAACAAGTGGGTGCTTGTCCATACTTAGGGGTGGGTGCTCCTTGTGAAGTGGGTGCTTCACTAAAAGGTCTCTTGTTTGTGATCATCTTATATGATAAGTAGTCCATGTGTTTGTAGGCTTGAGAGTGGGTTTTATTCCTTAAGAGGGTTTCCCATGTAGATCTTCTATTATGTGTGTGATCTTGGATCATATTTCTTATTCATTATTATGAATATTTTGTATGCTTTATGAATTCTTGTGGTCATTGATTAAGAGTTTGAAAGGATTGAAATTGAAGTTTGAAATATCCTTCATCACTAATTCACCCCCCCCCCTCTTAGTGATTGTACATCTAACACAAGACATTGTGCCAAGGAGAGTAGGAGATATCCAAGATCCATTATCAAAGACTCTTTGAGCACAAACTGAGAAAGCCACACAACAAATATTTCAGAGCATTCAAGGAAGGTAAGGGGTTTGTCATTCTTTGCATTTTAGTTATGTTTTCAATTGGTTTTGTTCATTATGCTCCCCCTATGATCTAGGAAAGTAAGTGTTAGCATATAGTGTGTTTTATTTCAAGTTTTTTACTTGTTCTAAACACTATATATAACCTCCCTTCTTGGATTCCATGATCAAAAATAGCATGCCCAATGGGACATGCACACCACAAATTTGTTGTTAAAGCATTCTAGATCATTTTACTAATGATTATGATGTCAAAATTTGATCTTGTTGTCTAAGGAAGGTGAAAATCTCAAGATAAAGGATGTTTTTTGGAAAATCATGAATTTGTTCTCTAGATATAAATACTGCAACTTTCATAGTTGTGGTTTTAGTCTATTTTTTAGTGATTTTGCATTTAGCTGCTATGGTTTAGACTAACAATTTTTGTCTATGGGAGTTAGTGGTGATATTTCAATATCATGACTCTACAGCCATGTTATCATAATACTAAAACTTTATAAGTCATGATTTTTGCCTAAATAGTTATGATTTTATAACTAAATTGCTAACAGTTAGGCTAGCCATTTGTGGTTAAGTTATAATATCACAACTCTCAAAGTTGTGATTTTATCCTGCTAGCTGAATTTTTGCCATATAAAGTAGTAATTTTGCAAGATATTCTATGTTTCCTTGAGATTTGCATTATTACACTAATACTTGCAATTTTATGGAGTTGTGGTTTTGCTCTATGTATTTGCAGTTTTGCTCTGTGTAATCCCAAGAGCTAAATTTGAAAAGTGATGAGTGCATCCATGAAAGTGATTCTAAGCACAAGGACCCTCTAGCATTTTTTTATGACCCAAAGGCCACAAGGGAACATTTGAATCACTTTACAATTTCAAAATTAACATTTCAATTGGTGTTTTAATAATTCTTTTTATTTAAAGTCATTTTTGCTTTTGTCAAAGTTTTTAACAAATGCATGTCAAGGGGCTTAAATCTCATGAACATTTCATTTTGGGTGTTTAAAATGAATTTAGATAACTCTTGAACACTTCATTTTGGTGCTAAAAAGAATTTTTAAGTCTTGAGCATTTGATTTTAGTGCTTAAAAGGAACCAAGAGTGATAAGTCTTAAACACTTCATTTTTGGTGCCTGAAAAGAATGCCTAAGTCTTGAATATTTGATTTTGGTGCCTAAAAAGAATGCTTAAGTCTTGAATATTTGGTTTTAGTGCTTAAAATGAACATAGGTGTTTTTGCTTAAGTTATTTTGTGCACATTATTACAAGTTTTTCAAATAAGCCAAGGGGCCAAAGAACTTAATCAAACATTTCATTTGCAGCGAATTGACACTCATTTAGATTATAAATTCTTGAAAGTGTTTATTTTGTGTTTGTTTATTTGTGTAAAATGAAGAGTGTGTGTATGCTCTACCCCCATCCCCTATAGGTAATTAGGGTGATCAAAATCACCTTTTCACTTATAATTTATGCCTAATCTAAGGCGTGGAAAGAATGTTATCTAGGATCTCCCCAAAACCCGCATGGTTTGGGTGATCTAAAACCAACCTCTAAAGTCTTTCCTCTTAGTTTGATTTTCATGCAATTTGGCTTGTGAAGGGGAGTTCATAGCTTCTTCACAAGTTGTTTAGGGAAGCATTGACTCGAGGTTTCATCTCTCAATAGTGTTTTAACCCCTCTCAACTATGGGGTATACAAATTAGGGCATGCATATTATGAGAGCCAATGGGTTGAATGGCTAACCTCTCTTTTCATAATGAAGACCCAAGTCAGGTCTAGTTAACCAAGGGATTCCACTAAGCAGTCCATGGATGGAATCACTATGCAAAGGAATAGACTTTTGCATAGTAAGTTAACTAGTATAAAATCAATTAACATGACACTTCTCTAGTGTTAATCATGCTTGGGATTAATCTAGACGTTTAAAAACTATAGTTTTAGTCAACCCCATTTGACCAATCTTGTCATTTTAGGGCTTAAGATGATTTAATTAGTTGTATTTGGTCTTTTTCCTTTATTTATTTAATCTTTAAGTCTAAAATTTTATTTGTTTATGCTACATCAAAAATGAGTTGTTTGTCCACACCACTCCATTGATTGAGGAGGCATTATGTCATCCATTTGACACCATGCTTTTACCTTGAAAATTTGTGTCAAAAACGTTGTGTGTGTCACTTTATTGAAATGGGTAATGTTACATTGCCCAAATCATTTCAAGTTTATGCCATTAGGGTCTTTGAAACAAACCATTGTTTATAGATTTAGAGAGTGATAATGTCGTTATGTTGCTCAAATAGTTTCATAGACTTATCTTGTCTTGTGTCCAAACATCACATTTTAACCAAACCATGTATGACTTTGTGGTCTTCATTTAGTTTTGTTATGTCATTCAATTTTATCTAGCTTGTCTGTTCAAAAATCCTAGTTTTCTTAAGTTGAGTTTTTAATTAACCTTGATAAGTTTGAATTCAAATATTGATTGATTTTTGTTTAGGCCTTATCTAATTGGGGTTTATATACTGATATTTATATTTTGGGTTACTTAACTTAGGTTAATTCTTTACCCAAATTCAAAAACTATTTGTTTGTATCATTATTTAGGAGAAAACAGTCTATCCCCAAATGGCTTTTATTTTGTGCCTCATGCCAATTTGATCAATTTTATGTCTAAACTCAAGTTCCTAGTTTATACTAAAGTGTTCTAAGTTTGTTAGATTAAATCATACTTTTTTTTTAAATCTAGATTTTGATGCCACATTTGGCCAAAAGTCTTAGCACATGCCTTGTTTGAGCCTAACTTTTGATATTGCATTTGGCCAAAAGAACTAGCAACTTTTATTTTCCTAGATTAGACCTATTTAGATCACTTTGTCCTTAGACTTTGGCATTTTAAGTTTAGTTCATCCACTTGACCTTATTTGTGTGGGATATTTAATGTTAAACATTTCACGCTATACTATTTTATACCAAGTTTTGTCACAAACCATTTTGGAGATATAGCTTCCATAGACCAAGTTAGACCGAGTTTAAACCCTTTTGTATTTATAGACATTATTTTTCAAATTTTTTAGAAATCTCATACCTTTATTGTGAAGCATTCACTATTGATTTAACCATGTCTCACTATACACATAGTGGTGTCATGTACAATCTAGGGTATGGTAATGTTGTCACGTAAGAGGACTTTATTCAAGACCCTTATAGAGATGATGTCATTTGTGAGATGAATCCTTATCCACCTTAAAATGTTCAAATATGGGAACAAATTCAAGATCCTTTGGCCCATTATTTGGTCAACAAACATCCATACATGGAGCAAGACCAAGAACATATGGCATAATACTTGGCTAGTGTACCTTTGGTTGTGGAATAAGTCCAATAATAACCTTACTAAATTAAAATGCCATCAGCCTATGACCCATACTTTTTTGATCATCACTTACTTGTGAATAAGGATGGAGTCTTAATTAAAGCTGCAGAGGTAGGGGCTAAGTTTCTGGCAGACTTTCCCCATGAAAACTTGTCAAATATAGTCAAAGGGCCTTACAACATGTCTTACAATTAGAACATTGAGCAGGCCTCTTCTATCAACCCTCATGTTATAGTGTTGATGTCATATCAGGGGCTTCATATTCTTATCGTAGGAAAAGGCCTCATGGAGGATAATTTCATATAAATGTAGATAACATACTAGACTTATTTAAACTTAGCATGTAACTTTAATAATATGACCATGTCAAGTGATCCTCTTATTGAGTTGGCTCTTTCAACAGGAGTCTTAATTGAGTTGAAAAGTAAGAAAAATTAAGGTATAGACCCATTTGTGCAAATAACTTTAGTAGAAAACATGTTCAATACCCCAACTATCAAATAAGTATCTTCAGCTTCTACGTAGAACAGTCAGCCAAACATAGTGGACAATGTGCAAACAATGTCCAATCTAGACCAAAGTGGTGTGAACACACAAACAACTAGTCAACAATAAAATGTGACTTTAGTCAACACCATGAGTGGTTTGTAAATGTAGGGGGTGGGATATTTTACCTCCTAACCTCAACCAAATACCCCTAATCCTCAATCAATTACTTTCTTGAGCACCCAACAATAAGGATTAAGTAGTCTAATAATGACTAGTGTCATGCCTCAAAAAAATGTGATAAATGTTACTCCACCACAATAGGTGATGAGTAGGATTCCACAATAATAGGCACCATCCAACATAACCACGTAGTAGAGGCAAAACATCTTGCCACCTCAATAGGGGCAACCAATATTCCACCTCTCCAGGTAGTGATGAACATACTTCTTCAGTCATAAACCAACATACCATTACAAAACCAAATGATGTCTAACCAATAACGTATAAGTATTGGTTAATGATAAATGTTGAATCTCCAACATGCATCTACTTCCCAACAAGGATTCACACAACCAAGAGGTTTTAATGTTCCATAAGTACTAATTAGGCAATAATTGACTTTCATGCCAAACATGCCATAAATCCAATGACAAGGACTTGGTTCATGAGTTCCCCTTAATCAACAAGGTATGACTAGGTGGTAGCAAGTCCCTATTCAACCTCAATAAGCATAGTATGGCCATATCCCTCCATCCTAGCCATAATTTCCCTAAAGCCAAGCCCATATACCTAATCCTAACTAGAATATTAAACAATAACACATGTAATTCCAACAATCATGCCCTAATATATGCATGAATATTCGTAATCCTTTCCTGATCTAAACCAACATTCCCCAACAAATGCCTCCACTATACGCTAGTCAAATTAATCCATTTTTAACCACCCAACCTCCACCTCAAGCCAAAGTTCCCACTGGTTTCCTAGCCTAAGAATTGTAATAAATGAAGGAGGCAATTGCCACCATCCAAGCTAAGAAATAGACCAAAAAGTTAAAGTTGGATGACATGTGTTCCTATCCCTTCAACATGGAGTATCTATAGATACCATTTCCTCCAGGGTATGAACCACCAAATTTCAAAAAATACAAGGGAAAGGTGATCCTAAGGCCCATTTGACATAATTCTTTGTTACATGTTAGCCAGTGACCTATAGTGACATATATCTTTTACTATTGTTTCCAAGGTGCCTAGTAGGACAGCAATGGAATGGATCCTGAAATTTCCAAAAAAAATAGTATCCAATTTTTTTGATCTCTTAGACAAGTTTGTGTATCACTTCTCCTACAATCTCAAACATGAGATATCATTGGTATATTTGACACTAGACAATCAAAATGATATTGAAAGCTTCACAAGCTATTTGTATCAATGGAGATCCCTTACAAGTTGATTCACCCATAGTCTATCAGCCAAGCAACTAGCCACTGTGTTTACCAAAAATCTACACGGTGAGATATCTTACCATTTAGAGTTATAGTATGCACATACCTTTAAGGAAATAATTGACAAAGGTTTATTGATAGAAAGAGCCCTTATTAATAAAGGGATAATTAAACTTACCCCATCTAATCAGAGCCAAAATCAAAACTAGAACAATGGCCAAAATCATAACCCAGTCCAAGTGCAAACACCACAATAAACCTAGGCCAGCAATTATGATAAACCCAAGCAGTTTAATCATAATAATAATGTTGTAGGGAATGGAGTAACCAAGTCATGATATTTCCAAATGGTGAAAACATTGTTTTCTTAGCCTGCACCACATATGCACATCACTCCTCACCAACATCCCATTCATCAAACATAACAAGTGCAATAGCCTAGACCAATACAACAAATGCAACAATCTATGCCTTTGCAAAACCCTCCTCCAAGGAGAACTATGGCTACTCATCACATCTTTAATGACCTTAGAGAACTTATTGAGTCTATGTTTCAAAAGATAGCCACCATTGATCTGATTAATTGGCCTATTCTAAAACATTATCCTGAGGGTAGTGACTATCCAGACTGGTACAAGCAAAATGATTCTATGAGTATCATCAAGTTAATGGTCATAATTTACAATGTTGTGTGAAAATCAAACATTTGATCAAGAATATGTTAGAAAATAAAGAGATCACATTAGATCATGAAGCTTCCATATCTAATCAAAACCTAGGAATTTATCAAAACCCCTTTTCCCAACATAACAACTAATAACAATAGCAATAGTAGCAACAATGACCAACACTAAAAAATAATAATCCTATTAACAATCAAGGACAAACCAATAACATCAAATGAATGGATAGAACTAAGTCCAGAATGATGCCAATAACCAATAGACCTACCATGTAGTTACACATGACTAAAATAAGGTTGTAGGCCATATTGCAGGAGGTCATGTTAATACCATATCCATCAATCCAAGACCAAGTACTAATCAAACAAGATCATTGTTAATCATTCCCAATCAACCAACCCATGTTGGTGATCCTTCCTCTACTTGGGACCACATACAGGCATAATAGTAAGTAGGGGTTCCCACTTTTAGAACCTATATTGATAACTTATCATTAGTTCATGATCATGCACAAGTACATAGATAATCAAGACTTATCCTATCTAGTCCCCCTCTACCATCATTAGTTAGCAATAATGGTCCTATATATAATCTTGATTGTGTAATCACAACTTAGTAGTCAAATATTACCATACCAAGCCCACAGCCATTTACCACTTCACCCATCCAACCAACCATTCTAGCTAGAAATAAGGCATTTACCATTATGCAAGACAAGAAGTTCGATATTATGGAATAATTATATAAAATGCTTGTATAACATTCCATTTTAGATTTTTTGCATACATCTACAATCCACAAGAACATCTTAATAGAGTTCCTTAGCTAATCCCAAATTCCTAATGACATGTCTCCAGACAAATTTCAAGCTTTGGTTGGATGCCTAACTCTAGGTCAATAATTAAAATTTGACCAAAGTGATATGTCATCCCTTGGACCACTATATAACAATCCATTATACAAAGAAGTAGTTATACTATAGCACAAATTGAAATGTGTCTTCATAGATAATGGATCAGGTCTAAATATTGTGTCTCTAAAGCTCATCAAGCTTATCAAGTACATGATAGCTGACTTGCAACCATAAATGATCATAATCAAAGCCTATGACAATGAAGAATGGGAATCATAGGGCATCATCAAATTGCTAGTTATCATTGGGCCTTTGACCCATGATACTCTATAGCATGTGTTAAACCTCGATTTGTCATATAATATGTTTTTGGGTAGGCATTAGATACATGAAATATGTGCAATCCCTTTAACATTGCACCCATGTATCAAGCTCCCCCATTCAGGTATGGAGGTTATCGCTCATGGATATTTACAGCCATACGAGCATTGCAAACATTTGGAGGCTAAGTACTAAAGCTATAACTATCATTTTGGCATGAATCTAGTTTCCAAGAAGGATAAAGGGAAAGAAATACTTTTTGATTTATGAGAGGCCAATTGTATTGACCCTGATACCCTTGATTCACTTACCCACATGCCACCTCCTAAAATATCTAATCATTATACCATTTCAGCTAATGGCCCAAGAGAATATTTGACCCATGATACATTCCATATTTCCAAACTTCTATAGAACCCAAATTCCTTTAGAAGACTTAAATCCAAACCACTTTTCATGGAATGGAAAAGAAAGGACAAAGGCCAACTGCATAATCTAGCACCCGTTGTTTTCACATCATTTGTTAGCTAAGAAAAGGACCTGCTTGAAGATGATGAATCATGGTTGTATAATGACAAATTGGTCGACTGTTATATCAATACCAAGTATCCTATTTCAAAAAAAATCATGGAGAGGCCTGCCTATAAAAGAGGAGGCCTTGGGTTAAATCAATAGGTTTTGCTTGAGCCAATTTCTGCCACTCAATATAAAGGAACATATTGTAGACACCAAAATTTTGCATACATATTCTCAAGTGCCATGACCCCTGATAGGTCCCTTGACCCTTTTTCCTAATTTAGGCCTATATTCAACATTTTTAAGCTTAACATGACCTTTTAGGCTATTTTGGTAGTTAGCCTCGACCATTTACAGTCATGTTAACCATCAACTGTCAGCCCACCATCAACGGTCAGGTTCAACTACTTGATATTCCTGCATATAACCTACATGCAAACCACCACCTTGCTTTTATAAATATGGTAGTATAATATTTATAAGCCTTCTTCAAGTCCAGTTTGGACAACCATTTCTACCTCTTACTTGTGCCTATAAGAGAGAGAGGCTTGGGAGGTTAAACCATCTACAATTATTATCAAGAGCTCAGGTACTTAGAGTTTTCTCTTATAGGTCATTAGAATTATCCAACACTATCAACCTCTCTTTTTGAGATCCAACTTGTTGTCACATTTCAACCAAGTCTCCAAGCACCGTTACTCTATTAGAATTAGGTTAGATTCCACCTGTAGATCAATAACACCTATCACTCACCTAATCCACTTTAGGTAAGACAAGTACTTGTTTATTGCCATCCACGTACTTTATTTCCCTTTTGTAATCAATTTAGACCTTGCCCAACTCCTAGAATTTATTCCAAAATCTTGACAACCAACTATTGACAAAGTCTAGAATTGGACATAGTCAACCATCGATGGTCAGCCCAATCATTGATTGTTAGGCCTAACCACCAACGATCAACCCAACTATCAATGATCACCTATGATAGGAAAAGCTAGAAAGTTTATTCCACTTCCTTTGCCTAATCTAATTCAGTTTTCTATGTTTTCGACCACTCATAGGCCTTTTTTTAGATTCCCTAAATCAACCTCTGACCCACTAGCACTAGTACTAATTAGTTTATCACTAATTAGACCATTTATAGCCTATCTATTTATCAAGCAATTCTTGTTATCAATTTTAGCACTTTTTATCATTGTTGTAAGTAATGTCTTTCTATTTTATTAACTTAATTATTCTAAAATGGTGGATTAACAACCCCTAAGAAAGCTCTCACTTTCAAGATCTAGCGAGCACTAGGCAATCCACCTAACTACTTATCTAAAAAACAAATTTTCTTTAGTGCTTTCTTACATGCAGGTCATCCTTTCTACCCCAAGAGGATCTCTTCATAATCTTCTGATTCAACATGTGCACAAACAAGTAGGTATTCCTACCACAACCTGTATTTCTAATTTTATAGCCTTCTTTTGAATAATAGCAAATTTTAAGTGAAACACATATGTTCTTGGATTCAAAATGCCTGGGGGTGACCCCACATACCTTATTCAAGTTTTATTGCCAATGACTCATGATGACGATGTTGACAGTGAAGCAGAGTCTGATCATAGCCTTTTTGATGACCTAGATAATACCAATTTGTTTGATATCAATGCCATCTATACCCTTCGATAAGTTGTTCACCATAATCCACTTCTATTATATTATCATCAACTAATGGACTGGGGCTAACAAGAATCAATAGTGTTAGTTGACTAGTTTCAAAATGATGAGGCCTTCTATAATTTTTTAAGCATTAGGGACAATGTTCTATTAGAGACCACAAATGAGGGTTCTCAATAAAACTAGATCTTGAATCCTATTTTGGAGAATAGGTGAACAGCCTTAGCCAAAAAATAATAATAAAATGTTGAGGTCCCAAAGTGAAAACTTCTTTGAGGCACTTTTAGACCAAGGAAATAGTAAAGAAAAAGGCTAGTCTAGTGGTGAAAACCTATTTCAGGTGTCATTAGATAGGGTTGTTCAACCTTCCTCAAACATAGCTCAAGAGACCACCAATGATGAAATTGCCTATGGGTTTGAGTTTAATCTTGAAGAGCAATAAGATTTTGATCAATTTATCCAAGAATTGCCAACTGTATTTGTCACATGGTCATCCCTACCATTGGGGGATTTTGATTCATCATGCCTAGGAGAACTTTAAGAGCTAGTCTTAACAAAAGACTCCACCATTATAGGCCAGTATAAATCTTTGCCAACCATTTTAGAAGATAGTTCAACCCTTTTAGTGGAAGACATAATAGAGGTTAACATCGGGACTCCAGATGACCTGAAATGGATCAAATTAGGCACATCCCTCACTGAAGAGGAACATGAAGTATTTATAGCCCTATTGAGGGAGTTTGTTGATATATTTGCATGGGCCTATTCTGACATGTCTAGTTTGGACCCTGCCTTGGTTGTACACCACCTTGTGGTACATCTTTATGCCAAACTTATTAAACAAAAATTACATAAGATGCATCCTCGCATTGCTATATTAGTGAAGAAAGAGTTGGAAAATCTCTTAGAAGCGAGATATATTCAATCGATTGATTACTCAAAGTGGATCTCCAATGTTATACCAATTAGCAAGAAACCAGAAGGAATCAGGATCTACACTAATTTTAGAGACATAAACAAGGCCTACCCTAAGGATGACTTTCTTCTACCAAACATTGACATTATTGTTGATTCCATAATGCGTTATGAAATGTTTTCACTAATGGATGGATTCTTAGGCTACAACCAAATCTGAATTGTGCCAAAAGACCAGTATAAAATAACATTCACCACTTTGTGGGGAACATTCTATTATCAAGTTATGCTATTTGGTCTCAAAAACATAAGGGCCACCTACCAAAGATCCATGATTGTCATATTTCACGATATGATGCATGATATTGTTGAAGACTACATCAACGACATACTAGATAAATCAAAGGGTAGGGTCAATCATCCAACTACACTAAGAAGGATATTTGAGTAAATATGTGAATACAAAATTAGGCTCAACCCCTAATAAATGTGTTTTTAGAGTTACTTCAGGCAAATTATTTGGCTTCATTGTGTCTCATCGAGGCATTAAAGTCAATCCATCCAAAGTACAAGCCATAAAAAGCATGCCATCATTGACCAATTGAAAGCAACTTCATAGTTTATAGGGAAAAATACAATCCATTAGATGCTTCATGTCTCAATCAGAAGACAAATTCCACCCATTTACCATATACTAAAGAAAGGTGTGACATTTCATTGGGATGATGAATGCCAAAAAGCTTTTCAATAGTTGAATAACTATTTATCCAGTCCACTTTATTTATTGCCTCCTATCTTAGGAAATCCATTCTTATTATACCTATTATCTATCGACAAAGCCCTAGGGGCACTTCTATCTCAACATGATGATAATAGAAAGGAGCATAATGTGTACTATCTAAGCCATACACTAGTAGCATATGAGAATAATTATATGCCCATTGAAAAATCTTGTATAGCTATGGTTTTCACAGCTCAAAAACTATTCCATTACATGTTAAACAACAAGACCATGGTTATTTCAAAAGTAGATATGGTCAAGTGTGTATTATCCAAAATAGTTTTACAAGGTTGTATGGCCAAATAGATCATGCTTATTAGTGAGTTTGAGATAAAATATGTCAACTAGAAGACCATCAAGGGGCAAGTTCTTATAGATTAGCTTATTGAAGCACCCCTTACATATACAAGTTGCAAACATTCCAATTATGAGACAAATCCATTATGACCATCATCGAAACACCTCTTGACAAATAGCACTGAGAGCTATATTTTGATGGATCATTCACAGGACATGGATTAAGGGCAAACTTTTTGTTTATTACACCATAGGGGATCTAATCCCTAAGTCATTTTCGATCAACTTTCCTTATACCAACAACATGGCCAAATATGAAACACTCACCATAGGGATTCAATAGGCATTATAATGGAACATAAAACATCTAAAGGTTTATGGTGATTCTCAGTTAATCATCAATCAGGTTATAAACTATTTTCAAACCAAGGATGGCAATTTGGTTATGTATAAGGCCATGGTTGACATTCTCAAATAATGTATTGCCGATGTATAGTTTGAACGTATACCAAGGGCTAGTAATAGAACAATAGATGCCACCATTGGATCATTGATTCGACATATAGATATGGCAAAAGAATACTAGTTTCTCATTGACAATTTGCTAATGCTAGCTCATGAACCTTTAATTGTCGCAATGATATGTGATATTGTTGGTCCTAGATCTACTTGGTATTTATACCTATATGCCTATCTTCATGACCATATTATGCCACCAAACCTATCCTACAAACAATCCAAAGCCTTTTTTCACCATGTCACATGTTATATCTTACTTGGACCAACCCTATACTACTATAGTTTTGATGGAACTCTGCTTTATTATTTTAACTTTGGTAGAGTCTACATTAGCATTATGGGAAGTTCATGATGAAGTATGTGGTGCCCACAACAACAGGGCAGTCCTCTCCAAAAATATCTTGCATATTGGGTATTATTGGCCAATGATGGATGTAGATGCAATTGCATATGTAAAAACATGTGGTAAATGTCAATGGCATGCCAATTTGATTCATGCCCCAACCAAGACTCTAAAACTAATGCTTACACCATGGCCATTTACTACATGGGGCCTCAATCTCATTGGGAAGATAAACCCCACCTCATTCCAATGGCCATAAACATATCCTTACTGCAACATAATACTTCACTAAGTAGGTTGAAGTTATACCCCTTACTTACATAGCTAGAAAGCAAATTTCTAAATTCATTTTCAACCATCTCATTTGCCACTACAGTATTCCTTCTAACATTATATCTGATAATGGTGGATCATTCAAGAATAAGTATTTTGAATCACTATGTATCAAGTATAAAATTACACAACATTTTCCCATAAAGTAACAACTAGAAAGAAGCATCTAACAAAACCATTGTCAACATCCTTTAAAATATTATTAATAATGCCAATCATGATTGACACCCTCAAATATTTCATGCCCTATGGGAATACTATACCAATTATTATACTCTAAAAGAGCCACTCCATATTCACTTATTTATGGCACTGAGGCCATTCTTCCCATTGAAGTCGAGTTACCTTCTTTGCACATCTTTTTGAAGCATGTCCTGGACAATGAAGACTATCGAGTAGCTCACCTTCAAGAACTAGAGTTACTTGATCAAAAATGCCTGGACATAGTTAACAACCTATAAGCATACCAGAATCAACTCCGTGGCTACTACAATCAACACATAATACATAGAGAATTTGAGCTCGATGATCTTGTTCTTAAAGAAAACTAGAAAAATAACATGGTCAAAAAGAAATGTAAAGGCAAGTTCAAACCCAACTGGGTAGGAACTTTTATCATTATTGCAAACTATGGTGCTAGAGCATACAAGCTCACTACACCAGAAGGGGACGAACTTAATGATCTAATGAATATTATACACCTCAAACGTTACTTCGCTTAAGAGACCTAGTGTATTATTTGAGGACCATTTTAGTTATACCATAATATCAACTTTCTTCTTTGTACCATAATACCATTTCTCTCACTTTGTCATTTCACCATTCCATTCTACCATACCTTTCCTATTGACCAAGTTGTTTTCACCACCCTACCCGATCTACTTGACCTTGGCACCATTCTATTAGTTCCACGACCACTTTTATCATGAAGATACATATTAGTTTCAGCAATTGTTTCAAGTATTCTAGATAGAATCCATATTTTGGAATAGTATGATAGTAATTTAGCATTTGTATCCTTCATTTCTTGTTCCATTATATACCAAGTGGGCCTGATTATAACCACCTTTAGGAAAATCATTATTCCACAATCATGTTACTAATTATAACCACCTATGGGTAAATTAGTATTATTGACCTATGTCATTTTTTTCTAATTATAACTACCTATGGGAAAATTAGTATCATTGACCTCTGTCATTGTTTCCTAACTATAACCACCTATGGGCAAACTAGGGGCAACACTTATTTATCATGACTTGAAGTATCACCTTGCTATGCCTATATTCTACTGTGCCATTATGCCAATTTTGCCTATTTTATTTGAATTAGCTACTACACTGGTCAAATTCCTCTAATGTAAGGTATAACTACAGTGGTTTTTGGTCCTATCCTATGACTATGGAGGCAATACTCAATTTACATTGAGGTCAGCTTAGTTACCCTTTTTCATGCTCTCACTATTTTTCAAGCAACCTAAGCCACACTCTCATTGTTTTGTGAGCAATTTCAGTTTGAACTCTCCCATTTTTTTATGAGCTTGGACTATTTAGTATCTCATCATTCTTGAATGAGTTGAGATACATATAAAATTCTAAAAACATTTGTAAAATTGATTTAGAAAATCCACAAACATTGACCACATCTTTGCCTTAAAGATTCTAGGATCCCTAGTTATTTCACAAGCAACCACTTGTCATTTAGTTTTGCTATACTTATTGGCCTTGCATCCCATGATCTCACTCTTTTGTGAGTCCATTCCCACATTCTTTTATAATATCCATCATGTTTTATTTCTCATCATTCTCTTTTATCCCATTTCCTGGGAGAATTACATTTGGCCTGAAGTTTTTATTAGATATTTCATCCATGGAACTATGTAGGCAATGTCCATTTGCTTAGTACATCTAGAGACAGCTCGACCAACCCATTCATTTTCTTTTATTCCCCCTATATTATTTGTTTATTTCATTGTCATGTATCATCTAGGGTCAATGTTCATCATCTTGTTTGTATCATGTTGTTTGTACTAACATTGTGATTAACCATTGTTTGTTTGTTGTTTCTCTTTGTTCTATTTGTTCCTTTCTTTTCTTGGTGTTTTGTTTATTTGTTTTCCTATTTGTGTGATTTCATGTTGTGCCTTGATTCAGTCTATGTGTGTTCATTAGGTGATTCCTTGCGTATTATTCTTGAATCCATCCATATTCATGTATCAATATTGTCATCATGGTTTTTACCATTAGTGCATTATTTTCAATTAAGTATTAGATTGTATGTTAGTCCTTATGCATATCTTGGTGAATTCCTCATGGTGTTATATCATGATGCCTACCATCATGTGTTATAATAAAAATCAACTCGAGGAGTCTACATGGAAATGAAGTAATGATATATCCTTGGCACCAGCACCAGTAAAATTCTTGATCTAATCCAAATCATATCTTACACAAATTAATTAAACAACAAAGGAATTTTCCTCCTTACTAGTTCGAATGAGCATCTCCCTACTATTAGGTTGACCAAATTCCTCTTTATCCTCTATCCCACTTTGTCATCATCTTTTATGATCATGTTTTCCACTATTAGGGTATAATGATTATAACTACCTTTAGGCAAATCATTGTATATCATCCCACTTGCATTACTAATGATTCTAACCATATTTGGGCAAATCATTATGTTTATATCCATTTGAAGGTTAATGATTATAACAACCTTTGCGTAAATCCTTCTCTTTATTCAACCTAACTAGGATACATTTTCATTGTGATAATGTTTATAACTACCTTTAGAAAAACCATTATCTCTATCCACCCAACTAGAGTATGTTTTATCTTTCTAATGATTATAATTGCCTATGGGAAAATCATTGTTTTCCCTTTTGATGATTATAACCACCTTTGGGTAAATCCTCCTCTTGTTACCCTAAGCTTTTTTCAATGATTATAACTGCCTTTAGGAAAATCATTACATTTATATCCCACCTATATTGATGATTATAACTACCTTTGGGTAAATCATCTTATTTGTCTACCCTAATCAGGGTAGCTCCATATGCCATTGATTATAACTGTCTATGGGCAAATTAGTTGTTTCTACCCCATTTCATCCTTTTGGTCCAATCATTTCCTCCTTTTGAGGGATTGATTATCGACCCCTTTGCCAATCATTCCCTCAAGGGAGCACCTACAGTTCATCCATTATCATTGAAATCACAAGTATACATGACTTATTCATTCTTTGAGAAGATGTTACTATGATTACAAATTACAATTCCTTCCTAAGTAGGGGCAAATTGTAGACACCTAAAATTAGACACTAATAGCTTCAACCAAACTTCAGACTAATTTTTACCAACCTTTGGAAATTAATCCTAAGAATCACTAAACATCCTAAATTTGCTTATGCATCATTTGTTAAAGCTCTAAATCCCATTTAGACATCCCTAATTGGGGTATCCTACCATAAACAACAAAAACCTCCCACATATTCATTTCTAATCATCCTATGGCATCACAACATGCAATTTGGCCTATAGACTTATTAAATGGGGCAAGTGCACACATGAAATTAAGCCAAATCAAAAAAATTCTAAAAATTCTAAGCAAAATGAATTAAAATGTTAAACCTAATTAAATGCCTAGTTGAATTATCCATGAGAAATTAATGAAATTCTAAAGAAGGAAATTCAAAAATCAAGAATATCTTAGCTTTTTCATAATTACCTTTTATGAGTTGTCAAGACTTTACAAATATCTTAAAATATCTCACCCATGCCTATTCATTACAAATCATGAGGTTTGACACCTTTTAACTCTACTGAGGTTAATTAACTCACTTAGGTTAGGTTTGAACCCATTTCATGTTTAAACTACATTTTAACTCACCTTGAGTCTGGGTTAGTTTCTAAACTTATAAATACAAGCATTTGCCTTTTCATTTGAAGAACTTGTATAGAGTAAAGATATAATGCAGGTTTTATAGAAAGATTAAAAACTATAGTGTTATAATGCCAAAATCACAAGCCACAAGCCATGGTGCCAAGGAGAGAAGGAGATATCCAAGCTCCATTGTCAAAGACTCTTTGAGCACAAACCAAGCAAGCCACACAATAAATATTTTGGAGCATTCAAGGAAGGTAAAGAATTTGTCATTATTTACATTTTAATTATAATTTCAATGTTTTTTATTCATTATGCTCCCCTTATGATCTAGGTAAGTAAGTTTTAGCATGTTAGTGTGTTTTATTTCAAGTTTTGTTACTTGTTCTACCACTTTATCTAACCTCCCTTCTTGGATTCCTTGATCACACCATCTTGCCAAAAAGCACTTAGAATAAAATGATACAAAATTTAGGGTATAACATCACCCCACACTAAGTCAATATTTCATCCTGGACTATGTGCCCTCCTCAAGTCCCTAAGATACCAAAAATTCTAATTCTATTTGCTTAACCTAGTGCTCGATGTCCTCTTAATGGTTTAATATAGTTTGTAACTTGGAGGTAATTTCTTCAACTTTACCTTTGAGCTATTTGGTCTCCTCAAGTTGCTCCAAAAAAATACCTACTTTAGTTGTCAAAAACTCAAGTGATGTAGTAGCATTCTTGTGGACATCCTTAAGCATTTTGGCTTCTATCAAAACCTATCCTCAGAGTGCCACAAAATTGGTGTTAATCTCTTGGTGATGAGCACTTATTTTAGTTTTGAGTGCCTCTACATCCTAGAATGCTTTGGTGCAATATGTTTTATCTTTTATTATGTGTGAATTCAGGTCCTTATAATGGAACTAAAATGTTGGGTTATTTTTCTTTAGTTTTGCATTACTTTCCCTAGTTACACACATAATGAGTATAAGAAGTCTAACTAACCTATGTGTTGGCTTATCATGCAAGAAATGGTATCGCATACTCAAAAAAAGTGTATGACTTAAGACTAGTTCCCAGTGTATTTCTCATTCTATGGTGTATACTTTGGGATTTCTATATTAAGGTCATTGAACAAGCATTTAGTTCTAACTTATATCATAGTTAAGTTAATTAATACCATGCAATCATTCCATACTTAAGTTATTTATCACAAGTAAAGAGATAGGTGCAAATCAAGAAAAAATGTAGTAGTACCATTAGTTCCATAAAAATTTTACATATATCTTAACATCACAAGCATTCCATTGTATTAAATGTCAATGGTCACCATACACAAGTCTTGATGCATATAAAGAACATGAATAAGTTCAAGATTACATTTACCATTATACATCAGCAACCAACAATATCAATAACCTTCTAAGTAAACCTAGGGGTATTTATACATGATTCTACCCTGATCATTTAGTTATAATATTAATAGTAAATCAATGAATTGCCAATGACCATTAACAATAATGAGTCGTGGTGTGTTGTTACATTGAATTCTTATAGATACACCCCTAACTTCCCCTATATACCCATTCTATGTTAGATATATGATATTGTGCACCTATCTTCTCATAGGTGTTAGATCTATGCTTGAGGTATTCTCTTCTGATGCTCGCATGAACCATTTCCTTAACCATTTACACCTTATATGCCCTTATCCAAGTCATGCACCTTAGCTTATTTTCACAACTAGGTTTACTTTCATGCCTATTTCTCCCATATTATCTTGTCAAAAATCACTTATAATAAAATGATATAAAATTTAGGGTCCAACATCTCCCCACACTAAGTCAAAAGTTTGTCCCAATCTATGCACCCTCTTCGAGTCCCTCAGACACCAAAAATTTAGGTCTCATTTGCTCAACCTGGCACTTGATCTCCTCCCAATGGTTTAATGTAGTTTGTAGATTTGGGGTGATTTATTCAACTTTTCCTTTTAGTTATTTGGTCCCCTTGGGTTGCTCCATAAAATCACCCGCTTGAGTTTTCAAAAGCTCAAGCGATGTAGTAGCATCCTTGTGCATGTCCTCAAGCATTCTAGATTCTATCAAAACCTATCCTTGAAGTGCCACAAAATTGGTGTTAAGCTCTTAGGAATGAGCACTTATTTTAGTTTTGAGTGCCTCTACATCCTGTTATGATTTGGCATATTGTGCTCTATCCTTTATTGTGAGTGCATTTACGTCTTAACAATAGAACCAAAATATTGTGTTATTTTCCTTTAGTTTCACATTATTTTCCCTAGTCACATGCACAAGGATAAGAAGTCCAACTAGCTAGTGCACTGGCTTATCATGTGATAAATGGTCTTGCATGCTCACCTGAAGTGCATGGATTAAGATTGATTCTCATCATTTATATCGCATCATGGTGTATACATTGGGATTTCTATATTAAGGTGCTTGAACAAGATTTTAATTCTAATTTAATATATCATAGTTAAGCTAATTTATACCATACAATCATTTCATACTTAAGTTATTTATCATGAGTAAAGAGATAGGCACAAATAAAGAAAAAGAGTAGTAGTACCATTAGTTATATAACAAGTTTACATGTATCTTAACAACACATGTATTCCATTTTATTATACATCAATGGTCACCATACATAAGTCTTGATGCATATCAGGAACATGACTAAGTTCAAGATTACATTTACCATTACACAACAACAACCCACAATATCAACAACCTTCTAAGTAAAATTAGGGGTATTTATACATGATTCTGCCTTGATCATTCAATTACAACATTAATAGTAAAGTTATGACTTGCTAATAACCATTAACAATAATGAGTCATGGCACATCATCACATTGAATTCCTATAGATACGAGCCTAATTGCTCCTATGTACCCACTATATTCTCTATATAAATAATGTCATGTACCTATCTTCTTATGGGTCAATGCTAGATCCATGTTTGAGTTATTCTCCATTGATGCTCATGTGAATCATTTCTACCTTATATGCCCTTGTCTAAGTCAAAATACCATCATTCTAGCCAAATTACCTCAGCCCTCCACTATTAAGTTATAGGTATCTTGTGCTTGTTTTTATTATTTAATCTTATTTCTAACCTCCCTACCCCAGCCAGACCTCTTAATATCTTATTATCCATCCTACAGACTTATATCAAAAATCCTACCCACCTATTCATCATTCTGCAACTCCACTTCAATATCCTCATAGAAAACCACTAAGGGTTAGCCCAACCACCAACGGTTACCTTAACCATCACCGATTACCCAAGTGTCACTGGTTATCCAAACCATAGCCAGTTTTCCTAATTACCATCAATTAACTATTGTATAAAATAATATCAAATCATTATCAGCCCTTTGCCCCTAATCGAATCTTATTTTCTACATTATGGCCTGTGCACAGAACCTATTCTAATTTTTTGACTCAATACCAATTTCCCTGGCATAAGTATTGACCTGTTTTTGTGATATTTAATCATTTTTCAAAATAAGCATTTTATTTCTTTCTTACATAACATTTACTTTCTTGTTATTGGATGCAAGTATCTTTTCCTTTATCAAATTTAATTTTTATCAGGGAGTGGATCGATAGCCATCCTAGTAAGCTTTCACTTCTTGGATCTAGCATACGCTAGGCATTCCACCCTTTATCTTTGTCTAGAAAACAAGTTTTGTTTAGGGCTTTCTTATCTATAGGTTATTCCTTCCTATCCAAAGAGGAGTTCCCACCATTATTTAGATTCACATGTGTACTTTATCAGGTATTCTTTTACACACCCTAATACTAGTATCATTATTTTACCTTCTAAAACTAACAAATGAGTGGAATTAACTGAAACATTTTGGCATGCCCGGTGGGAAAGAGTTCCCTTTTTATTCATTTATTGTTTGCTCATTGAATGAAATCTAAAAATTTATTTTTGAGATTAGAATAAACTTTTTGCATACATTGATTGCCTACTTGTCTTAGTTCACTTAGTAACTTAGAGGTAAAATTAATTAATCATAGTTTTCACACTTGTTATCACACACTAAGCCAAACCACAAAATAATTAACACATCAAAACATACCTGAGACAAGGCCCAACTAGGATTTCATCACCTAATAGCAACATTACCCCTTCATGACTATCCTACTTGGATTTGCCACTAAGGGGAGAACCAACTAATCAAAAACTTAAAATCTTTGGTTGAAATATAATTCAAAAAACAAGAACAACATAATAACAAAAATGCTATCTCTGAGAAGAGATGTCTTATTCATCAAATTTACAGACCAAAACATATGCCTATCTCTAAGAAGAGATGTTTGATTTCCATTTTAGGTTACATATTCATTTATACATGTTTTTAAGGTATGAGGAGGATGTGGAAGGTCACCAATCTTGAGGGAGATTAAGTGGTTTGACTTCCACGATTTATAACAATATAGAATTCGAGGAATTAATATTTTTAGAAACTTACTATTTTTAGGCTACATTAATAAAATTTAAATTTGGGGAACTTTCATTAATTTTTAAAGGGTTAAAACACATCTATTGGAGCTCATTCCATCTCATGACATTCCACTCAGTCTTAGCTTTCCAATGGTTTAAACGGAGAGTCAAACGGAGCTATAGTGCAAAAGTTATGGCTCTTGGAAGTTCTGCCACCAATTGGGATAAAACCATCACCCGAATTATCGCTTGAAATATTGTTTAGATCATTCCACCCTCCTTTAAAAGTAATGGTCCCCATTACATCAATATTTGTCATCAAGTGTGGTAGTTGTGTTTTGATTTGATTCTTGATGCATATTTGGAATCGATTGTGTTTTATGGAGCTGTGTAGGGCCTAAATATTTACCATTTCTGTCTAACCATTAATCTATGGATGGAAGGCCATGAAATTCTTTAGCTTGTTATCTATTGGCTTTTTTTGTGTGTTTTTTGTGTAATCAGGGATACAACATCAACCCTTTTGGATTCATGTGCCTTGACCACCATGAGAACAAATTTTTTGGAACTAATAAGGGAAATAAATGTAGAAGGTGGTACCTCTGGTACCCTATAACACCATGTTCCAAGAGTGAGAGTGATCCTTGGAGTTCTTGATTCATAGATGCCATATTGATCATACATAAATGGCTGACTAAAGAGTACATCACAAACATCTAGATTCACCACATCACATAAGACTTCATCTTGGAAAGGTTTTATTGCATATAAGAGAAGACATTGGTGGGTGACACGAAGGTTTCTCCCTAGAATCAACCATCCAATATTGTATGGCTTTGGGTGAGGCTACATAGATAAATTTAGGATTTTCACAACATTAACGGAGATTAAATTTTTTTGACTCCCACTATCAAGAAGGAAATGCAAAGGCTTATCTTTCACCCATAAAATAGAATGAAATAACCTTTCCTTGTCATTTAGACTCTCCTTATGGGTCTATAATGAAGCAATGATGGCATCAGGCTCAGCATCTACAATCTTTTTTTCATCCTCTTCAATTATAGGCTATGTATGAGGTAGATCAGTAGATGTTGAGGATTTTGAATAAGAAATTAAGAACTTGATGGCTCGACATTCTTATTTGGAGTGAGTTCCAGATTTATGATAATCATACCACTTCCTAGACTTTCTTTCCTTTTGCTTCCAATTTTGGCCTCGTGTTTGACCTTCTTTATCACTTTTCCATTTTTAAGGTTGACTCTTTGTATTCATTCTTCTATGCTTATGCTCAATATTCACTTCAAACTTGTACGCCTCACCGAGGGTTTCCAATTTGAAGAGTTCTATTTCTCCCCATATGTACCATTGTAGTCTACCATGATATTTGAGAACCGTGTGTTTCTCACTTTCTTTGATTCCTAATCTCATAGACAAAGAATGAAAAATATCAGTGTAATCTTAAACAGACTATTCTTTACCTTGGTGAATTTGTTGCCACTCTATATACAAATCATCATATGCTCCAATGGGGTAGTATTCTTCCTTTACAGCTTCTATGAAATCATCTCAGGTAGGTTCTACCTCAAGGCCAATATCATCCATACTAAATCTCTTTTTATACACTTCCCACCAATTTTTGACAGGCAATGATGCTTTCAAAAGAGCAAAAGTGATCTTCTCTTTATCAATGAATTTATTTATAGAAAAATAAGATGACAATTGATCCAACTAATTTTCTATTACATCAGCATTGATTTTGCCTTCAAATGTAGGGATATCAAAATTCACCTAAAATTTGAAGGGTGTTGGGGCACTAAAAAGATGTGGAGTTACAGATGAGGAGCCAGAATTTCCCATCAAAATTTGTTGGAGAATTTGGGTAAATTATTGTATCATATGTACTTGTTGTTGTTGGAGGGTTTCATTCACCATTTCCTTGAAAGGATCAGATATCTCAGTGTTGTCCACCATTTGAAGTCATTTGAAGTGAATAGGTGGATAGTTTACTGGTTTTATTTTCCACTCAAACTTCCTATAATCTGACCTCATCCTTGGGATCATACACTCTAAAGACAAACCACTCTGATACCAATGATCCAACACTCAAAAGATTTAGTTGAAAGATATTTCAAGAAACAAGAACAACACAATAATAATAATGCTATCTCTGAGAAGAGATGTCTTATTCATCAAATTTGTAGACCCAAACATATGCTTATCTCTAAGAAGAGATGTCTGATTTCCATTTTAGGTTACATATTCATTTATACATGTTTTGAAGGTATGAGGAGGATGTGGAAGGTCACCAATATCGAGGGAGATTAAGTGGTTTGACTTCCACGATTTATAACAATACAGAATTTGAGGAATTACTATTTTTAGAAACTTACTATTTCTAGATGGCGCTACTCAAATTGAAATTTGGGTCACTTCTATTTTTTTTTGGGGTTAAAACCCATAGATAAATTCTCATGCTATCTCATGATGTTCCCCTCATTCTTAACTTTCCAACGGTTTAAATAGGGAGTCAAACGGAGCTATGGTGCAAAATTTATGGCTCCCAAAAGTTCTACCACCAATTGGGATAGAACCATCACCTCAAGCATCACCTGAAATGTTGTTCAGATCATTCCTCCCTCCTTGAAAAGCAATGGTCCCCATTGCATCAAGATTTGTCATCAAGTGTGACAGTTGTGTTTTGATTTGATTCTTGATGCATACTTGGAATGGATTGTATTTTATGGAGCTGTGTAGGGCCCGATTGTTCACCATTTCTGTCTAACCATTAATCTGTAGATGGAAGGCTACGAACTTCTTTAGCTTATTATCTATTGGATTTTGTTGTTGTGTTGTTTGTGCAGTTAGGGCTGCAACATTGACCCTTTTGGATTCATATGGCTTGACCACCATGAGAACAAATTTCTTGGCACTAATCAGGGAAATAGATGTAGAAGGTGGTACCTCTGGTACCCTTTAGCGCCATGTTCCAAGAATGAGAGTGATCCTTCAAGTTCTTGATTTATAGATGCCATGTCGATCATATATGAATGGCTGACCAAAGAGTACATCACAAACATCTAGATTGACCACATCACATAAGACTTCATCTTGGAAAGGTTTTATTGCATATGAGAGAAGACATTGGTGGGTGACACGAAGGTTTCTCCCTAGACACAACCATCTAATACTATATGGCTTTGGGTGAGGCTTCATAGAAAAATTTAGGCTTTTCACAACAATAGCATAAATTAAATTCTTTTGACTCCCATTATCAAGAATGAAATGCAAAGGATTACATTTCACCCATAACTTAGAATGAAACAACCTTTCATTTTCATTTGGCCTCTCCTCATGGGTCTATGATGAAGCAACGATGGCATTAGGCTCAACATCTATAATTTATTCTTCATCCTCTTCAATTATAAGCTGTGTATGAGGTATATTAGTATATGTTGAGGATTGTGACTCAAAAAATAGGGATTTGATGGCTCAACATTCTTCTTTGGAGTGAGTTCTAGATTTGTGATATTCACACCACTTCCTAGTATTTCCTTTCTTTTGCTTTCAATTTTATCCTCGTATTTGACCTTCTTTGTCACTTTTCTATTTTGAAGGTTGACTCTTTATATTCATTCTTACATTCTTCTACTCAATCTTCACTACAAACTTGTATGCCTCACCGAAGGTTTCTAAATTGAAGAGTTTCATTTGTCCTTGTATGTACCATTGTAGTCCACCATGATATTTGAGAACCTTGTGTTTCTCACTTTCTTGGATGCCTAATCTCACAGATAGAGAATGAAAAATGTCAATGTAATCTTGAATAGATTGTTCCTTACTTTATATACAGATCATCATATGCTCCAATGGGGTAGTATTCTTCCTTTACAGCTTCTATAAAATCATCCCAGGTAGGTTCTACCTCAAGACCAATATTATCTGTACTGAATCTCCTTTTATACACTTCCCACTAATTTTTGATAGGTAATGATGCTTTCAAAAGAGAAAAACTGATCTTCTCTTTATCAGTGAATTTATTTACAGAAAAATAAGATGACAATTAATCTAACTAGTTTTATACTACATCAACATTGATTTTGCCTTCAAATGTAGGGATATCAAAATTCACTTGAACTTTGAAGGGTGTTGGGGCACTGAAAAGATGTGAAGTTGTAGATGAGGAGCCAAAATTTCCCATCAAATTTTTTTGGAGAATTTGGGTGAATTGTTGTAGCATATGTGTTTGTTGTTACTAGAGGGCTTCATTCACCATTTCCTTGAAAGGATTTGATGTCTCAGTGTTGTTCACCATTTGAAGTCATTTGGAGTGAATAGGTGGATAGTCTGTTCATTCTATTTTCTACACAAACTTCTTATAACCTAACCTCATCTTCAGGATCATACACTCTAAAGACAAACCCCTCTAATACCACTGATCCAAAAATCAAAAGCTTTCGTTGAAAGATAATTCAATAAACAAAAATAACACAATAATACTGATATCTTTGAGAAGAGATGTCTTATTCATCAAATTTGCAGACCCAAACATATGCCTATCTCTAAGAAGAGATGTCTAATTTCCATTTCAAGTTACATCTTTATTTATATATGTTTTGAAGGTATGATGAGGATGTGTAAGGTCACCAATCTTGAGGTAGATTAAGTGATTTGACTTCCATGATTTATAGCAATACAAAATTCGATAAATTACTATTTTTAGAAACTTACTATTTTTAGACTACACTACCAAAATTGAAATTTAGGGAACTTCTATTTTTTTAAGATCAAAACCCACCGATCAAATCTCCATGCCATCTCACAATGTTCCCCTCATTTTTAGCTTTTCAATGGTTCAAACTGGGAGTCAAATGAAGCTATGATGCAAAAGTTATGGCTCCCAGAAGTTCTACCACCAATTAGGGTATAACCATTACCCAAATTATCACCTGAAATATTTTTTGGATCATTCCCCCCTCTTTTAGAATCAATGGTCCCCATTGCATCAAGATTTGTCATCAAGTGTGGTAGTTGTGTTTTGATTTGATTCCTGATGCATACTTGGAATGGACTATGCTTTATAGAGCTATGTAGGGCCCGATTGTTCACCATTTTTGTCTAACCATTAATATGTGGATGGAAGGCCATGAACTTCTTCAAGTTTTATCTATTGGCTTTTGTTATTGTGTTGCTTGTGTATTTAGGGCTGTAACATTGACTCTTTTGGATTCCTATAGATTGACCACCATGAGAATAAATTTCTTGGCATTAATCAAGAAAATAGATGTAGAAGGTGGTATATATGGTACCCTATAACGTTGTGTTCTAAGAGTAAGAGTGATCCTTCGAGTTTTTGATTCATATATGCCATGTTGATCATGCATGAATGGCTGATCAAATAGTACATTGCAAACATATAAATTGACCACATCACATAAGACCTCATCTTGGAAAGGTTTTATTTCATATGAGAGAAGACATTGGTGGGTGACACAGAGGATTCTCCCTGGACTCAACCATCCAATACTGTATGGCTTTGGGTGAGGCTTCATAAACAAATTTAGGCTTTTCACAACAATAGCAAAGATTAAATTCTTTTGACTCCTACTATCAAGAATGAAATAGAAAGGCTTTTCTTTCACCCATACCTTAGAATGAAACAACCTTTCCTTGTCATTTGGCCTCTCCTCATGGTTTGTGATGAAGCAATGATGGCATCAGGCTCAGCATCTATAATCTCTTCTTCATCCTCTTCAACTGTAGGCTATGTATGAGGCATATCAGTAGACATTGAGGATTATGACTCAAAAAGTAGGGACTTGATGGCTCGACATTCTTCTTTGGAATGAGTTCTAGATTTATGATAATCACACCACTTCCCAGTCTTTCCTTCCTTTTGCTTCTAATTTTGGCCTCATGTTTGACCTTCTTTGTCACTTTTCCATTTTGAAGGTTGACTCTTTGTATTCCTTCTTCCATGATTTTGCTCAATCTTCACTACAAACTTGTATGCCTCACTGAGGGTTTCTAAATTGAAGAGTTCCATTTCTCCCCATACATACCATTGTAGTCCACCATGATATTTGAGAACCTTGTGTTTCTTACTTTCTTGGATGCCTAATCTCACAGACAAAGAATGAAAAATGTTAGTGTAATCTTGAACAAACTGTTCCTTACCTTGATGAAGTTATTACCACTCTATATACAGATCATCATATGCTCTAATGGGGTAGAATTCTTCCTTTACAACTTCTAAGAAATCATCCCAGGTAGGTTCTACCTCAAGGCCAATATCATCTATACTGAATCTCTTTTTATACAATTCCCACCAATTTTCAATAGATAATGATGCTTTCAAAAGAGCAAAAATGATTTTCTCTTTATCGGTGAATTTATTTATAGAAAAATAAGATGATAATTGATCCAACTAATTTTTTATTGCATCAGCATTGATTTTGCCTTCAAATGTAGGGATATCAAAATTCACCTAAACTTTGAAGGGTGTTGGGGCACTGAAAAGATGTGGAGTTGTAGATGAGAATCCAGAATTTCCCATCAAAATTTGTTGGAGAATTTGGGTGAATTTTTGTAGCATATGTGCTTGTTATTGCTAGAGGACTTCATTCACCATTTCTTTGAAAGGATCGGATGTCTCGGTGTTGTCCATCATTTGAAGTCATTTGGAACAAATAAAAGGATAGTCTGTTAGTTTTATTTTCCACCCAAACTTCCTGTAATCTGACCTTATCCTCAGGATCATACACTCTAAAGACAAACCACTCTGTTACCACTAATACAAAACTCAAAAACTTTATTTGAAAGATAATTCAAGAAATAAGAACAACATAATAACAATAATGTTATCTCTAAGAAGAGATGTCTTATTCATAAAATTTGCAGACCCAAACATATGCCTATCTTCTGAGAAGAGATGTTTGATTTTCATTTTAGGTTACATCTTCATTTATACATGTTTTGAAGGTATGAGGAGGATGTGTAAGGTCAACAATCTCGAGGTAGATTAAGTAGTTCAACTTCCATGATTTACAATAATACATAATTTGAGGAATTACTATTTTTAGAAACTTATTATTTTTAGACTGCACTACTAAAATTTAAATTTGGGACACTTCCATTTTTTTAGGGTCAAAACCCACTAATCAAATCTCCATTTTAGCTTTCCAATAGTTCAAATGGGGAGTCAAACAAAGCTATGATGCAAAAGTTATGGCTCCCAGAAGTTCTGCCACCAATTAGGGTAGAACCATCACCTATATAACCACTTGAATTGTTGTTTGGATCACCAACATAGCTCTCTAGTTGAGTATAAACTCTAAAATTAGTATATTTTAGCCAAGCACCCAACACTCTTACCGCTGCAGGACCGTGAAGTGGGGGGGTAGGCCCCAATATGAAGCAATGTACTAAAGTTCAACACATATTTCTCTTTTGAGTGCCTAAACTCAACCTGAAACCAAACTTATATTTCCTTTTTAGTACCCAATCTACAAGCCCAATTCCCTCTTCACACTTTCTAAGGCATAAGCCAAAAGTGATCTAAAAGAATTCTAGGATTTAATGCACTTTTAGTGTATGCATTGTTTGCCTTGAATTCTTTTCTTTTAATTGCTCTTTGTTTGAGGTGTGAGTTTCATCATAATATTCCCTTTTCTCTCACATGGTCTTTACTAGATAGAAATTGAGAAACCAAACCAATCAACCACCACCTTCCTCTTCTTCCTCCATGGAATATAATTCTAATGATGAGGGTTCACCTCATCTTTCTCCCCCTCCTACCAGGATCTCAGTTGTTTCTAAGGCTGAAGTAGACTTCATTGCCTTCCTTGACAAAAATTTGGTTGCCCTTCAACATTATCTTAACAACTTATATCACTGTACCTCTATTGCTTTGGTTCCTCCTATATACCCTCCTTACAGTCCTCCCCATCTTATGGTAGATACCACCTCAACCCAACCCTTGCTAACCCAAGCCTCTTCTTCCTCCAACATCCCATCTACTACCATTACCCAAACCCAATCCAATATTCCAACTTCTAACCAAACACCTCCTACTACACCCCATACTTCACATATAGGTTCAACTCTAGCTCTAGTTACCTATACTCCACCTACCATGGGGTTATCTTCTACCCCGCTTCCTCCCTTCCCCTTATCTCAACCAATCCACCAACTTCTACCCCATTTCAAAACTTGGTGCTTTCTATACCTCAAACACTTCCCCCCATTAGCACTAGAGTCACCACTCAATCTCAACCTACCCAACCTCAAATCACTACTTCAGCCATACCTTTAAGCCAACCCACATCCATTCCTCAATAAGTACCCATGACCTCATATCAATATGTCTCTAGCCCACAAGGGTGCATAGCACCTACCACTCAACCATTTATATCAACCAACCCCTATGTGGCACCATCTTAACCTCTTATGACCACTTACCAATATGTGGCTTCTTCTAAACCTTCTATTATTTATCCAAACATAACTGCCACCCAACCTCAATAGAATGTGCCCCTAAATTATACAGCTTCCCAACCCCAACCATATTTGAACAAGATGTTAATGGACAAAATGACCAACTTGGAGTCATCCATCTCCAAGTCTCATAGCTTTTTATCCTATGATCAAATTTTTAATGAACCCATTCACCCATCTATGCCAATCTATTCTTATCCTCCTTAATGGGAATTGCCAAAGTTTTCCAAGTTTTAAGGCAAGGAGGGCCCTCAACAACATTTAAGAGCATTCTATCATTCTTGATATTTAATCACATATGATGATGCTCTCCTTCTTTAAACCTTCTCCATGTCCTTATCAAGACCCGCCCTTGTTTGATATAGTGCTCTTCCCATGCACTCCATTTTTTATTTCTCCCAACTAGCCCAAATATTTTTAGAACATTTCTTAGTAAACATATCTAAAAAGGTTTCTATTACTGACATCTATTCCATTAAGCAATTTGATGATGAGTTAATTGTTGATTTTGTTGCTAGATGGAGAGGCCTTGTCAACCAACTTACCTTTTCCTTACCATAACTTGAATTGATCGAACTCTTCTCTCAGGGTTGTGTGAAACATATTGCCCCCACTCTTCAAGTTCAAACCTTCAAAACTTTTGATGAAGCATTCACCATGGCATGTAAACTGGAAAACTGGGCCATTGATGAAGGGAAATTGAAATTATGGAACAAAAATTCTAGCCTTAAATCTAATGACCCTTCTTGAAACAAAACCACCAACCAATCCAATACCAAAGTAAAAGCATCTACAAATTCAATAAATCTAAAAACTGCTATACCTCTAACTATCAACCAACCACCTCGAACCAATTCTTATAACACTCCCTATTAACAAAACCAAAACCAAAACTGAGCTACTCCAAAACAATATACTCCCATTGGAGAATCTTATGCATTAATTTAGGATAAATTTCTCAAAACCAACCTCATCCAACTTCCACCTATTAAACCACCCCAACAATTTGATGCTTCTCACCCCTTGCTGGGGTGTTATAATGAAAATGACCACTGTTCCTTTCACTGTGTTGTAGGATACAACATTAATAGATGTAATACCTTAAAGAATCTTATCCAAAATTTGATTGATAGTGGAGAACTTGAATTTGATAATCCCAATACACCTCTTAATCAGTCCTTTGATATATTTCACAAACCTTTTCCCAATCATGCTCCTTCTACTAAACCCTATGACAACATACCCAAATCATCTCATTCTCATGAGGCACACACAATCAATGTTATTAATAATGAGCCCCTTGTTGAAGAGACCATTACCCCAATCACCCAAATGGAAACAGTGAACTCAACTCCTATTTCTTTGGATACTCAAATGAAGGAATTAACTAGCCCTCTCTCTTCACTTGATGATACCTTAGCTTCATCTACTTCTCCTTTGATGGAAACACCAAAGAAGATAACCTCCAGTATAGCCATTACTTCTTTTACTCCACCTATTCAAGTGGTATAACTACCCTCCATCCCTTTCAACATGCAAACAATAGAAGTAACTCTATCTATTCCCTCACTTGAGGACACTATACCTACCTCTCTTTTCATTAAACCCTCCAGTCCCTCCTTGGAAACTACCCCAAACCAAGAGGATATTATCTCATCTACCCAACCATCAATTTTGGAACCATATATCAAAATTAAAAAAACCATTCCCTCTTCTCCACCTAAGGACTTAAGCTCTGAAACCAATGACCAAGGAACTAAACCCATCTACAAGCCATTTTCTAGGCTTGTTCAAAGTTTAGAATTCACTTCTCAACCCGACTTTGATAGAGCCACCTTTTAGCATCATCTTGGAATCCCTTACCAAAACAAATCTGAATCTTCAACTTCACTTGAATCCACCCTTAAACCCATTATTACCTCTTTACCAAATACCTCTTCCAAAACCATAAGTGAACCATCCCAACCACCTCCACCTAAAATTGCCAAATCATCTTATGCCTCTTTTACCAAACCAATCAAGAACCTAGGTATTCTTCCAACACCTAGTCATACTCATCCCTCTTTGAGTTTGGACTTAACCCCATCTAGTCCACCAACACAACCTCTAACCAAACCAACTAAGAAGGTAGAGTTACCCTAACCTTCACCCTGAACTAGACCCATACCACCTCCTTCCCACTTGCCTTCTATTTTAGGACCCCATCCTTCTACCATCCCAATTACCTATTCTTCCTCTAAGAAACCATCCCCCTTCTCTCCACCTACACCAATCAAACCCTCTAGTCCTCCATCATTTTTAACCAACCTATCCACCTCTATTTTCCCACCTGTAGTCAAACCTTCATCTTCCATATCTAAATCTCCAACTCCCAAACCAACTATAACCAAGTAAACCCAACCCAAACCACCAACTAAAACCATTCCTCCAACCACAACTTCCATAGTAAAACCTATGCCCAAGAAGGTTCCCATACCTAAAACTAAAATCATACCTCCTCTAACACCTTTTTTTGAATCATATTTAACCATTTTGCAGAGGTTGTTACAAACCACTTCCATTACCTTATCTCTAATCAAACCTTTCGACCCTTCATGTCCTAAACCAACATGGTTCAATGATAATTTGATTTTCCTTTACCATAAGACTCTTGGACATGATACAAAGAACAGTAAAGCCCTCCAAACACTTGTCCACAATCTTTTAGATGAAGATGATCTATTAGAAGAAACCTTCTTACCCCCACTGCAAATCTTACTATCAACCCAACCTACCCAACCTTTACCTACTCTCCCACTTCTACCCAAAGATGAGAAGGAGGAATAAAAGCAAGCATCAAACCCAAAAAAAACCCTTATCCACATTATTCATGTGGTTACATGATTCCAAGCCCAACAGAAAGATAAGGGAAAATCCAAAGCATCCATTTCATGGACATACCCTTCAACCCCTCAACCTTACAACCAAGACCAAACATCTCTACCCTTACCTTCACAACCACCAAAACCCAGAGTATCTATTTTGGGACCTTCTCCCTCTAACCCTTTTGCATCCATACAATAGTTAGTGTTGAAACAAATTCACCTAACACTGGTGAAAATGAGCCTCTACGAATTGATCAACACTTCATGCCACCATCATCAAACATTGATCGAGGCTCTATAATCCATAGAGGTTCAACTAGATGATCCTCAACCTCTTGAACCCTTTATTGGAGCCCTCCAACTTTCTACCCTTGTCACCTTTTAGGATTCTAAAATACTGCCTGCTAATCTTGAAGATTCTGATCCTCCACTTTTCATCATGGCATACATCAATCAAACCCACATCAAGAGGGTTATTACTGATGGAGGAGATAGCATCAACATTATCTCCTCCCATACATATGGCCAACTTCACCTACCCAAAAACATCATGTCAAAAAGTATGGTGGTCCTTCACTCCTTCAATCATACCATGGCCACTACCTTAGGGATCGTTATCCTCCATATCCACTTAGGACCATGCATCATTCACAAACTATTTTATGTTATAGAAGGTGAGTTACAATATAATTTATTACTCATGCCCCCGTAGATCTGTGTTATGAGTTGCATCCCTTACACCTTACACCAATGTGTCATATTTGAGCATGAGGGACAAGTTATTACTATCAAAGTTGATCCTAGTCATTTTGCCTCTTTCAATATGACATACTGACCTGATGATGTTTTTATACCTCCTTCATCCACCTCATAACCAACTTCTAAAAAAAGCACCCTAGAAACCAAGACCATCAACACTTCCACTCATAATCATGATGAAGCATTAACTAGCTCAATCATCCCTTCATCCCAAATTCTATTTGAGGACTCCTTGTAATCCATATTTTAATGTCTCTCCCTAGGGGAATATTAAATTTTAGCCTTAGATGCTTTCCCTACTCTACAAGAGTATGGAAACCTCAAATATGACCCTTACTATGATCTCAACATCAAAACCATCATACCTTTTTGGCTCCCCAACAATCAAATAAAGTTCATTTATGGGGGACTAGATCAGCGACTTCTTGCTCTTGCCACTACCCCATTCATCTGAGCATTCATCATTGATTTGTCTTACCTAGATAAACTAGCCTTTTTCAAAGCTTATCTTTATAGGTGTACTTGAAAGGGTTTTTGTCTTGGCCTTTATGAATAGGGACCTCATGAGTTATTCATAATTAAAACTCAAAAACCTTGTGAGTTCTTTGGCATTGGGTTTGTACTACTAGAAGAACCCACATCACCAAAACCCATTGCCAACATCGATCAAGAACCTCTATCCTCACCAACCCCATCTCCCTCCCAATCTGGGGACTTTGACATCATCCCATCTAACTTTTTTTTAATCAATATCATTAGTTTAGGCCCCTTGACCTATCAAAAGGATGGTTGAACTAGAACCCTTCCTCTCATCCATCCTAAAATAGTTGAACATGATTCTTCTACCATTAACACCATCCAACATCAGAATGATGATTCCATTATTGCCTACCTTAGTGCAGGGGATTATTCAATTCATAAATATCTCCCTCTTGAGAACCAAATCATGCCGAATGAATCCACCATTGATGTCAACTTGGGAACTTAATATAACCCCCATATCATTAAAATTAACCAATCTTTAAATTCCATGGAGCAACATGACTATCCTTCTTTCCTTTGAGATCATAGCATAGCATTTGTGTGGTCCTATCAGGATATGCTCAAAATTGACCCTTATATTTCCCTTCACAACATTTTTACCCATCCTAAGGCTAAGTTGGTTCACCAAAAGCTCTGTAGGATGCATCCTTGCATAGCTCTTCTTGTCAAAGAAGAGCTTCAGCATCTCTTATCTATCAACTTTATTTAACCCATTGACTATCCATAATGCATTTCTAACATTGTTCCCATCACCAAGCCCACAAGGGGACTTTATCTCTACATCAACTTTCATGACCTCAACCTTGCTTGCCCAAATGATGACTTTCCTCTACCAAACATTGACCAACTTGTTGATCTTACAACCAATCATGAAATGTTATCTCTCATGGACTATTTCTTAGGATATAATCAGGTCTTTATTGCCCCTAAAGATCAACATAAAACTTCCTTTATCACCCCATGAGGGACATTATATTATAAGGTCATGCCCTTTGGACTAAATAATGTTGGAGCAACCTATCATTAGGCCATGACCTATATCTTTCATGATCTCATCCATAAAATCATAGAGAACTATGTGGATGATCTCCTTGGGAAATCCAAACACTACAAGGATCACCTAGTTTTTCTTGCCATCATCTTCGATCGACTAATCCATTATCATGTCAGGCTCAATCCCAAGAAGTGCATTTTTGGTGTCTTATTGCGTAAGCTTCTTGGTTTCATCATCTCTTTATCTGGAATCAAAATAGGTCATACCAAAGTCTGAGCATTATTAGAGATGCCTCCTCCTACCAACCTTACCCAACTCTGTAGCCTATAGGGCAAACTTAAATCCATCTGTCACTTCATCTCTCAGCTATCCGATAAATGTCAACCCTTCCACCACCTCCTAAAGAAGGGTACCTCTTTTAGGTGAACCAAAGAATGTTAACAAGACTTAAATTCAATCAAGGAGTACCTTCTCTCTCCACATGTCCTCACCCCTCCTAAGGAAGACTAGCCCTTTTACCTATATGTATTTACCACTAATCATTCCCTATGGGCAATGCTTGCTCATCATGATGATTAGAATAAATAACAAGCCATCTACTACATCAGCCACACACTTATCAAATATGAAACTAGGTAGACCCATCCCAAAAAAAACTACCTCGCCTTAGTTTTTGTGGCCTCCAAACTCCATCACTATCTTATTAATCATAAAACCTATGTCATCACTAAAACTAACCCCCTTAAGTACAAGCACTCTGAGCCATACCAAAACTAGCATATGGCTAAGTGGCTCATACTTCTATCTGAGTTTAATCTTGAGTTCCTTCTACAAAAGTCCATTAAAGGATAGGTCATCATCGACCAATTAGCCAAATCTCCTCTTCTATACAATCAACCTCTTCCTCTTACCTTTCTATATGAGTCCATTGTAACTCTGTCCCAAGAAGAACCCACCTACCAAATGACCATTTTTTTTTATGGATCTAAATTCCAAAATGGTGTGGGTGCTGAAGTTATTCTCATTACTCTTAATGGTGAACCTCTTCCCCTTTATTTCAAACTCGACATCGAATGCACCAATAACATAGCTGAATATGAAGCCTTAGTCATGGGTTTCTAAACCACCCTAGCCTTGGGAATCAAAATAATCAGTGTCTTTGGTGACTCGCAACTAATCATCAACTAGGTCATAAGCTCTTATAAATGTAAAAATGATGTCCTATTGAAGTATAAGCAACTCATGGATGTACTCTTGTCATCATTCGATCATTACACTATTCAATCAGTTCCTTGATCTACTAATAAGTTCATGGATATGATGGCATCCCTTGCCTCTCAAATCCCATCTCAACCTATCGAATATAAATTATTTGTCACCATCCATTATTTTATCACACCATCATATATCAGTTATAATCTCCTTATCATTTGTAATGTGCAAACATATCCTTCTGACCTTTGGTATGATTAAACTTTTGACTACCTTAACCTTAGCATTATCCCTCCCAACCTTTCAAAGAATGCTTGAAGAGATTTTATTTAAAGTACCTCTCATTACAACATACTAGAGGGAATACTATACAAACGTGGCTTTCATGGTTTCCTTCTCCCTTGTCTCATGAAGCCTCCCATGCCATCAAAAAAACACATGAAGGAATATGTGGGAGAAAGTTTAGTGGCCTAGTTATTGCTCAGCATATTCTTCACTTGGGCTACTATTGACCCACCCTTAATCAAGACTATTATGACTATGTAAATAAGTGTGTCAAATGTCAACAACACACTAACTACATCATGCACCTCCTCATAGCCTTCAAGTGTCTAAAGACTATTGGCCCTTCTCACAATGGGATCTTGACCTCATTGCGGAGATCAATCATCATTATTCATAATGATATTAATATATCATCATCGCCATTGAATATTTCACCAAATGGGTGGAGACCATCCCCCTTAAATCCACCAAATCCAAAAAAATATTGACTTCATCAATCACCATATCATTTATCGCTATGGTGTTCCTCATAATATCATCACTGATAATAGCAAATATTTTTAAAACTAGAAGGTCCAATGTTAGGTTGTAGAACTCAAAGCTTCACTAATGCAGACATGGAGGAGGTTTTTGTGAGGTTGCTGAGTTGCAAAGCAATCAACATCAGTCTGATCAACTGATGTCGGTCATATACAATGAGAAGAGCAACCGACGTCAGTCAGGGATTGACCGACATCGGTCACCTCCAGGCAAACAGGGACCGACATCGGTCGCCTGTGCGGTTTGGAACTGCTTGTTGACGAACAGTTAGTTAACAAACCGGTTGTTTACATGTTAAAAGGCTAATTTTAGTCTTGAGCTATGGATCTAATTATTGTAATTAGATGTCTAATTATTGTTTGCATGGGATCTATTTAAGAGACTCATGGGCTGTATTGTAAAGTGTGCTAGTTAGAGTTGAGCTTGGTTAGCTCCTTCAGTGTGAAGAGAGCAAGGGTAGGTCCTCCTAGTTCCACAAGAGTGCTATAGAGGAAGGCAAGGTAGATCCTTCCAATTGTAAGATCATTTGAATTGCAGGTTGTTGCAAGTTCATGGGAGATCTACATGGTAAGTAATATTGGTTGATCTACAGGGGTATGTGTGTGCCAGATCTAGGTTTGCAGGTGTGCAAAACTAGGTTGATTTGCAGGTGTGCAAGATCAAGGTGATCAGTAACACAATAGGTAGCAAGATCAGGAGAGATCTACTTGGAGTACAATGTGTACTTGGTCATGGAGTATGTGGAGTACTTGTGTACTGCCAGTAGTGATAATGACTGGTGATACTGGTAGTAGTGATACTGACTGGTTGGAGGTGAACACCAACTCTGTGTTTGAGTTGTGTGTTGGGACCGTAATTGAGAGAGTGAGCTCTTGAAGAGATTTACTGTTTATGCCCTAGAGGTGTGGGAGCCCTAGAGGTGTGTAAGGAAGAAGACTGTGGCATCTTCTTTGTTGTATTTCCTTCTGGAAGGGTATTAATACAATTGGGTATTGTCTCTCATATTCTGTGTTATTCTGAATTCTAGTTACTTGTGCATTCTGGTTAATTCTACATATTTAAGTTGCTTGTACATGGTAATCAATTGTGCTTCCAGGTCCTAACAGTGGAACCAGAGCTGTTTGTTGTTCTAGATTCCTAACATCCAAGGTCTCTATGATGCCTTTGGCATCAAGTTAAGCTTTTCTTCACCTTACCATCCATAAGCTAATGGATAGGCATAAGCCTCTAATAAAACCCTCATCAAAATTCTTACCAAACTACTCAGTGCTTTAGGTCAAGATTGGCACTTGCATATCCCTTTCACTTTATGGGCCTATCACACTAGCATTTGAACCTCTACAGGTGTTACCCCTTTCTCTCTCATATTTTGAGCCAAGGCAGTCTTGCCTCTCAAAATCCAAATTCCATCCCTTCATATATCCTTACATGAAATCCTTTCTGAGAGTGACTATCATCAAAAATGTTATGCCCATCTTGAAATCCTTGACAAAAATCATCGCATAGCCCTTACTCATCTCTGTGTCTATCAAGAATAAATCAAACACACATACAACAAACACTTGAAAGAGTGAGAGTTCAACATCAGAGACCTCATCCTTAAGGAAAACCAATACGTAACTAATATGGAGAAGAGAAAAAAGGGAAAGATTTCTTTTAATTAGCTTGGACTCTACATCATAACTCATAAGTATAGATCAGGATCTTATCATTTATCCTTTCTCAAAGGTAGACCATAACATGAGCCTCTCAGTGCTTCACATTTGTGTCCTTTCTATTATTGAAATAAGGATCAAACTCACCTCGGTGTCTAACTTAAGCTTATCCCTTATTTTATGAGATCTTCACTTTCTTTCACCTACATATCCCTAATCTTCTTGGGAAAAATTGATTACAACATAGAACCATGTGATTATTCATCACAATTATATCCTAATCCTAAGCTTGTGCACCATGGCTCTACCCATGGCATGGTTCTCATGGATACTTTTCATCTTGAATCAGATGGAATCCCATGATCAATTGTCTCTCAAACCACTTTCCCCATCTATCACTAACCTCTTATGCTAAAGTTTTGCCTCCATAAAGGTAAACCTTTAAGCCTACATAGACTTGTACATGTCTAACACACATTCAAAATTACTTGTGTCCATATCTCTAGCATTGTAGACTACTCCCTTGAAGGATAGTTGCGCAATCATTAAAACTCACTTAAAAATAGACTACTCCCTTGAAGGACAATTATAAAAATCCCATTTTAGACCACTCCCTTCAAGGATGGACAAGGAATAATCACTTTGAATCTTCCCACATCAATCAAATTCAACAACTTATCAAAATAGCAAAAGCAACAAACAAACCTATGTCAAAATTAAAGTAAGTTGTAATCAGCTCTTATAGGTGCCATTTTTAGACTTCTCACATTGATCAATGTACACATTATCCCATTATGCCATAATCGGCTCGTATATGGCATTTGTAGACTTCTCGCATCGATTAGTCTACACATTATCCCACTATGCCACAATCGGCTCCTATAAATGGCATTTATAGACTTCCCACATTGATCAGTCTACATATCATATTAAGGCATGGACTTATCTATTATAGTTCTTTAGCCACCTATATAAGGGAAAGATAACCCACATCAGGTTACCTTTTTACTTATTTAACACTCAACCTTCTACCTATTGCCTCCCTTCCTTTCAATCCTCCTTTGAAATCAAGGGACTCTGAGCTTACTTGATATAAAGTGATCAAGACACCCTATTTCTCAATCAAAGCACGCTCTTGTGAAGCATTCGATAGGTTTATGTTCACTAAGTCAATCCAACTATGGTTTTTGGTTGTTAGCTCCTTACCAACTAAAAAACATTATTCCTTTTTCTTTCCCTCTATTCATTAGTTCATGTGGTCATATGTCTCATGATTCTTCTCTCTTTCTCACATTTAGTTTGTTATCTACACCTACTTTATGTGCTTCCATTATATTCCCATAACATTATGAACCTAACACAAATACTACCCATAAACAAAACATCAAGAACCATAAATCATGAACAATCATAACATATCATTATAACATTGTAAGGTCATCATCAACATCATCCCTGCAACAAAATATCATTCTATCTATCAACCACATTATCACATTATTACATCCTCATTTTATCTAACCACATTGTCATAACCATCTCATAAATAACATCATCTACACCTTTCGATCAAATATTCATGCTCATATGTAACCATGACAAATAACAATGAAGATCTTAATCAAAAACATGTTTTAACAACATCCATCATATCCATCATCAAATACCTACACTAAGGAATCAACAAAAACCATAAGGATGCAAAACCATATATGATCTATAAACATCATCATAATCATAATACATCAATACATCATCAATGTAACATCATGAACATAAGAACTTAATCATCATATCAACATAATCATCAATATAATCAAAACATCATCATCATATATATCAATGAGTCAATATCATGTCATAATGTATAAATGTCTCTCTGGCTTGTATATATCTCACATCATCGGCACATAGGCTGGTATTAAAATCAAAATCATAAACATAATCTAGATATCAAGCCACTGGTACACCACTACCATTGGCCCCATATGCACCTGCACCTACACTACCATCTGGTGGTGGTCTTCTTGACATCCTTGCATGTCCCACTATCCTATAGTAGCTATTGATGGACCACCTACTAAATTGGCCTTATACTCTCCATACCACATCTCCAATGGTAGCTATACCAACACTATCACCTCATAATATCTAAGCTCCTAGATGGTGTCTAAGTAACGTGTCCTCAAAACTATGTTAGGTGGTCCTCTGGCTCCTACTACAATCGCCCCTACCCTCTATCTTAATGAATCTCTCTCCCAAGTCACTAAATCTAGGGAGGTCCTCACTGTATCATGCTCACCAATCAAAGTGGCAACCTATCCCTATAAGGTGACAATCTATGCCTGTAAAGTGGCCACCTATCCCTGTAACTCATTAATCTAGGCCTGTATTGTTGTTAGTATTGTTACTATCTAACCATCCTATGTTGGTGCCCTTATAAGGTCCACATCCATAGATATTGACAACCATCACCCCATCCAAAATTGGCTATTGCATACCTACCCTAGAACCACATTGCATAACCATCAATAATCCCTACATCATTTATGGTAGCTCTCAAAGGGAGATCCTCATAGTCTAGCATGATCTCCTGTGGTTGTGGCTCTAAGAGTGAGAACTCAATATCCTCCCTCCTGTACCATAAGAAATCTGGTGGTACCCCCTAAACAAGTCCAAATTATCTCCAAACTTAGTCAAAGGGGATCATCTTAGTCTCCCCATCTCTTCTCCCATAAATCTAGTGTTAGCTATATAAATAAAATGTGTGGTACCTATGCCTAAGCCAAATAGACCAATCCACATATGGCCTCCCTATAACACCTCCCAGCACCAAACCCTCCAACACATCCCAAAACCACTCAATATCTCTAGCTCTTCCACCAACACCTGTCAAAGAATCAATATACCTCCATCACATGAAGCCCACTGGAAAGACCACCTGAGTGAATCCCTACCATGGTATCCCCAATGTTCTCAAAACATGAATGTGCTTGAATGCCCAATAGTGAAGCATGAAACTGACATTGATCCCATACCGTTTGTGTGCCCAAAAGGCCTAGAGCTCCTTGTACATCTAGACCAATAACATGGGGGCCCATCTAAATATAGTCCTTCTAAGCAGCATCTCCACTAACACCCATAGTAGTAGGTATGGAAATCATCCATGGATGGAATCTAGAAATGTAAAATAAGTCACTGCCATCATCATCATCAGTAGGCATTTATCCTCTATGGCCCTCTAGTATAATGGCCTGATCTTAAACCCCCTACATTCCACCTGGCATGAACCCAATCTACTCCATAAATCAGGTCCATATAATAATCTCTATCCTCACTCTCTATATGATAAACTAGTTCTCCCTAAATAGGTAGTTATGTGATCCTCATCACATCCTCTAACAAGATAGTCATCTCTCATGTCAGCAACATGAAAGTCTTCATCATTGGGTCCCATCTTTTGATGAGTGCGATGATCATGAAATCATCTCACAATAGGTGTTGATAATGTATCATGGCCCCTAGGCCAACCATATCCATGTGCCTCCACTCCTCTATTGTCATCATGTCTTAAACCTTAATAAATATCATAGGGACCCAGTCCCTCAATTAGATCTACTCACAGGCCTACAAAACCAATCACCTTCACATTAACAATTAGTTCTCTACATCACACTAAGTCCCAACCTATACCCATTCTTTACAATTATTACAAACCACATCCATTACAATTACTCTACCTATACCACCAAACCAACCTCTAGCTCTACTTCAACAACCAACATCTACCTCTATCTGACACCAATGTATCCATTTAACCACCTAATCACTTCTATTTTTTGCTCACCTCTACCCACCACCCTATTTAAATCTTTCACACCTCAACATTCATCTCCTATCAAAATCTCCTCAAAATAACTCATTCTACACATCCTCAATAAATAAATCGTCCAACCCTCATCCTCTTTCAAAACCTTCAAGCACTTTCTAACCTATAGTGCTCTTTTGCACCTTTCATATTTCTAGCTTTACACACTTTCCATAATTCTAACATGACCCAATTCATTCTCACTAAACCTTTGTCAACAATTCAAACCTAACCCTTGCCACTTCCCTAATTCAACACTTTCAACATCCTCATCTATTTTCCTAGTTTACAATCATCTAAAAATGCAAATTTTAAAATAATTTAGCTTTTTTACTCCAACCCTTCAATCACTGATAGTTCATGTAACCGTCGACGGTCCTTTAGGCCTCTTTTCACCCGTTAGTTTTGACTGTCACCGATTCGATGAACCACCAATGATCACTGTGTGTGACCACTAACGGCTCACCCTTGAACCCATGACCTTCCCAAACCTCTACACACCTTTCCCTTACCCATTTCAGAAAACACCCCACCTACACTTGTCCTACACCCTATTACCACCCCTTTACACCTTTCTACTCCACCTTCCCCCTCTATTTTTCTCTAATTCCTATGTTTTTAACTTGGGACATCATTTTTCAAAACCTATTTAAAAACCCAGTTTGAAACCCTCTATATCTCACGCTCAACTTCTAAAAAAAATCAACTACCAATCAAATTCAATACACAACCAACCTCATTCCATGATCATTGGCATGGTCAAAGCCCCCATCCTGTCACATGGCCATGCCATCGTCCACCCTCTATCTTATTTGCACTCAATAGCACACTCGATTACCTAACCACACACCTCTACCTCAACACACTCAAGCCTAAAATGAAAAATGGCACAATCTACCTAGAGTAAAGCACCACAAAGTTAAATGGTTAAAATGAACTCATATTTTTACTTTTAATATTTTAGTCATTTAGGGTTTGTCTTGACTGTGTCGGTCAATGTGATCATCATCGATTGACCCTGGGGTAGCCCCTGATCGACACTGGTCAAGGTTGCCAATACCTTTCCTAATTTTTTTTGACATGCTACCAAGGTGTTGTCCTATGGGGAGATCACATATCCCTACTTCTATCAATGTTTGGGCTTCTCCATGTATGTTTAACCAAACCACACCTTATGGTACATCAAATCTAGGTAACTCATTTGACCACCTCTCACCAACCCCATGAAAAACTACATTTAGCTTGAAATTTTTATTGGATATTACATCCATAGAACTATGTAGGTAATGTTCACTTTCCTTGTGTATATGGAGTCAGATCGGTCATCCCCTACCACCACATACCCAACCTACTAACTATTACACCATGTCTGCCTCAAAATTGGTCATTTTTTTACTCAAACCATTCATATGTTTTACGATGACTTTACATGGTCATTTTAACTGCATGGACTAACCTTGCCATGTTGAACTTTTGAACTTTGCACCACCTCATGCATGACCTGACCTATTATGTTGTTTCATAGGGGCACTTCTTACCCTAGATAATTATGACCAACACCAAACCTATCCTGATGACTTGATAGGCTTGACTCAATCAGCTATGACCAACATTGTGGATTGGTCACCCCTATTATATGTCCCTCTAGACTCAACCTTTTTACCAACACTAGCAACTTTCATCTTTATGTGATTTTGACTATCACCCTTAGTCATATTTTATGCACATGTTTGCATCTCAAATGCCCAACATTTTTATGTCACCTACCTCATTACTACTAATTTACCATTTATCAAACCTTGACTCAATTTCACTTTCACCTCATCAACTCCTTGTTTGAGGGGAGAACACATCTTCCCATACTTGCGGCAATCAGATGTTGACCAGTCATATGTTTTTATTCTACAGCTTGTAGATCAAAGCTGCATAACAAAAAGGGGCAAAATAGAGACACTCAAAAATTGCACATTATAGTTTTTGATATCAAACTACCTCTTTGACCCTCATTTGACCTTGCATCTAGTGGACCACCTAGTCAATTAGACTCATTTATTAACTTGACCCCTAACTTCACACATTTAACTAAACAATTTAATTAAAATTACTTGAACTCATTTTATTTTGGCCCTCAATCATCAACAATCATCTTAACCATTGATAGTTAGTTTGATCATCAACGATCAGGTCCTCGAGCCTGCTTTAAAGTAATTACTAGCTAGGTGCAAGATAAACATTGAAAAATTTAGAAACTTGCTTGTGCGAATAAAATAAGATTTAAAATGTAGTAAATTGGTAACTTTATTCCATTGTCAAATTAGTAACTTACTCTATCCCAATTAGCAACTTCATCCTACAAAGGAGAAGAGGAGGAAGTGAAAGAGATCCATAAAATTCATGTATAGGCTATCTTACCTTCTTATGCAGGTATTCAACATTGTTTTAGAAAGAAAGTAGCAACATTGGAGACCCAAAACCCTATCTAAATCACATTCAAAGGCTGAAGTACCATCACTTTGTCCAAATTACCTCAACCCTCCATTATCAAGTTATAGGTATCTTGTGCTTGTTTTCATTATTTCATCTTATTTCTAACCTCCCTACCCAAACTAGACCTATTAACATCTTATTATCCATTCACATATACCTATATCAAAACCCTTACCTACCTATTCATAATTCTACAACTCGACTTCAATATCTTCAAAGCAACCACCGACAGTTAGCCCAACCACCGATGGTAACCTCAACCATCGTTGGTTACCTAACCATCACCAATTATCCCAACTACAGTCAGTTCTCCTGACCGTCACCGATTGACTATTGTAGAAAATAACAAGAAGTCATTTTTAGACTGAATCTTATTTTTTTCATTCTAGCCTATGCATAGAACCTACTCTAATTTTTTGACCTGATACTAATGTTGACCAATTTTTCCCACAAGCAAAATCATGGTCACCTCCTCCCCTTGCTATTCAAAAATAATCACTTCTAGTTACACAAGTTCAATGCCAGTGGTTCTCTGCTTGGTTCAACATGATTGGTTCAGTCATTTGGTTCAACTGGTTGGTTTATCAACATTTGTTTTATCTTCTTCAAAGTCCAACAGCCTTGTTCCAGCTCAGTTCAGTGCTTTGGTTCATCGACCTGGTTCATTGGTTCAGCACCTAGTTCATTGGTTCGGCCTTGGTTCATCGGCCTAGTTCAATTTCATGCCCTTGCATAGGGCAAGCGCTCCAACATAAAAGGGAAAAGATCTGGGTAAAGTTCAAACCTGGGTAAGTGCAAAGGCAAAGGGTGGACAAAATTTTTGTAGACTTTTTGTCCATGGGAGAACGTCTGTGGACAAAAGTCTGGGGGGAAATTGTCTGCGGACATAAAGTCTGTGGGAATCGGGGAGGCATTCGCATAAAGCAAAAGGGTGCCTGCAGGGAAGGAAAATAAGCAAAGACTAGCAAGGGACCCGATAGTGTTGTGATAGGGACGGTGACGTCCTGGAGGACGTCAAAGTTTAACAAGAGAAGATAGTCGTTTGTTTTCAACTAAAAAAGAGCACTAACCAAAAGGAGCTCAGAATGTAGCGACCCGCCAAGATGTTCGCCCCAGGGGCCGAATGAGCCGGATAAGACAAAATGAAGAAAAGACAAAGTGACAAGCATGGTTCCAGTAGACCCCTTCTAGAAAGATGACATCGGCAACAGTGTTTTCCTCTTCCCAATGAGGGACGCGATAGCCCACTTGTAAACAAGGAGCGCCAAATGAGCCTCTTTGGCTTTTCCATATAACATTGCAAATTGGTCATTTTGTAATCATCTTTTCACAATTTTACAAGGCGCAGCCCTGCTAAAATTTCTACCTAAATCTATAAACATAGATTTTTACCTCTTCTTGGATAGATATTATGTGTATGTCTTGAGTGTTGATTTGTGTTTAGTCGTTATCTTTTAATGCTCTCACAAGTTCAACACCAGTTATCTACAAGGCGCCATCTGCAGCTGACAGGAGAAGAGTTCTATTTTGGGGTGCAGAAAATAGAAGGGATTAGCTACAGAGTGCCTCTTAAAACATCTTTGGTGAACCTCCATTTTTTTGTATTTTCATTTAAACCTCCCTGTCAAGTTTTGCAGACTGTTTCTTCTGCCAAGTGTGAAGCGTATAAATGTATTTGTCTGATTTGAGAGTGGATGTGAGAAGGTCATTTCATTTTGGTGTATCACCTCCTTAGAATAGTTTGTTTTCCTGCAATCTCCTTTCCCTTTTCACCCCCCCCATTATATATATATATATATATATATGCATGTATTTGCACTTGCTGGAACAAACATGATACATCAAAGGGAGATAGCCCTTATCTAGAGACTCTCCCCTCCAGCTTCGCCAGTCCCATAGGCAAGAGGGGAGTTTCCATGTTATGAGGAGAAGGCAGGAGTTCGACCTCCTTACCATGGGTGCAATTTTCTGTGTCAACAACTAATTTCTATAGCATAAGTATTGACCTACTTTTGTGATACTTAATGATTTTTCAAAACAAGCATTTTATTTCCTTCTTACATAACATTTACTTTCTTATTATTTGTTGCAAGTATCTTTTCCTTCCTTTATCAAATTTAATTATTATCAAGAAGTAGATTGACATCCATCTTAGTAAGCTTTCACTTCTTGGATCTAGCATACGCTAGGCAGTCTACCCTTCATATTGTCTAACAAATAAGTTTTGTTTAGTGCTTTCTTATCTACAAGTTATTCCTTTTAATCCAAAAAAGAGTTACCACTATTTTTGGAATCATGTGTGCACTTTACTAGGTATTCTTCTACACACCCTATTACTAGTTTCATTACTTTACCTTCTAAAACTAAAAAATGAGTGGAATTAACTGAAACAATAACAAAGTAGGAGCTTGATCTCTATGACAAACCCATGTGAATGCCTCCTCTTTTGAGGGTAGTTATGAAACCTATGTAAGAACTCAAAAGAAGTATCTCTACAAAATGTGTTAGCTAGAGCATATGCATGATATTCCAATATCATGTGCAAACATAACATCAAAATGTAAAAGTATCTGAGCATACGTAGGTAATGTAAGATGTGTGTTGTAATCTATCATTACACAAGGGTGTCAAGATAGATATAATCAATGTGTATAGTAGCAAATATAAGTAACAACCTAGGAGAATGGGGTACGATGTCCATCACGACACCCAAGTAGGAAGGGCAGATGCATGAGGTCCTTCATGGCATTAAAAACTGGTGTGTGTGTGTGTGTGTGTGTGTGTGTGTGTGTGTGTGTGTGTGTGTGTGTGTGTGTGTGTGTGTGTGTGTGTGTGTGTAACAATCAAAGACAAGTGTCATGGTAAAGAAGCATACATACAAAACACATGAGGCATGCAAGAGGTAGGTCAAGGGAGAATAATACAAGGGACATCATCACATGTCACTAAATTTAGAATGAAGACATATAAGGACATGTTCAAATGTCCACATAGGCAAGCAACAAGTAATTTGGTTTAGAGCTTCATGGAAGGACATGTTCAAATGTCTGCCTATACAAGTAAGAAAGCACACACAAGGGACATGGGCACATGTCCAAGGCATATAAACATAGAAGTGGCATAGAGCCAAAGAATAATGGCATACTCAAATGCCCTCAAATATGGAATAAGCATAGGAAAGACAATCAAGTATAAACTAGGTGCTAGAAATGAAAGCTTGTATAACTATGTGGTATAAATCTATGTAAATGCCAAGATGTACATATGCTAAGTCTAACTAGTGATAGTTAGCAAAAAATCTAAGCAAGGAGTAGCAATGATCAATATCAATATGTATCAATGCATAAACTAGAATATATAGTATGTAAGGTTAGAACCTGGTAATGGAAGTTGTGGATGAGATGCCCCTAAGTGGGTGGATGTATCAAATGAATAAACCTAGATCAATGTATATGCCCTCAATGGTAGATGATAACAAGTCTAGATCAGTGTAGTAGACCAGAGTCCTGCATGTATTCTGAAAGCACTCGACAAGAACAAGTGAAACATCTAATGTATGATAAAATTGACTATACTAAGACAGCTATCAATATGCAATATCTAAAAAGTAGTAGAAATGTAAACATAACAATGCATATAATTTGTAAATTTTGCATTTTTGAGTAATATTTGAATGTTTTTGTATTTTGAGATGTTATTTTTATGTTTTCTAAGTATAAGCTATGTACAAGTAAATGAAAATAAACTATGTACAAGGAGCGAAAGAGAGAGAAGGAAGTATGTACAAGAGTAGGAACCATACTAACCAATGAGTCTCATGGGATTCTCTCTATCACCGTGGCCTATGTCAAAAATAGGAATGGTAATCTCTCATACAGTGTGATTATTATGTTGGAGTTGAATGTTGTTGCAATAGGAATTTGAGTATTGTTCATCATCAAAATCATAATAACCTAGAATGTTATATGTAACTACCTAATACTATGGAGTTGACCTTTACGAATTGTGCTTTGGCATATTGATTATGATTTTGCCCTTTGAAACTGTGCTTATTGTAGACATATGGTGTTGTGGAGGATCTTTTGCTAGAAAACTTATTTTGAGAATTCTTGTTTGCGTAGCATGATTTTGACATTATAACTTAAGATATTATTCTTCCTATAACATGTTTTGTGTATATAGATGTTTTGCCTTCATAAATTGTAACTGTGAATGATTTGCCTTAGAATGTTTAATAAATCTTAAACCTTGTTGACCAACATTATCAACTTCTATAATAGAAGAAGTGATGTCTTGGGCTTTCTTGCCCAAACCTTGACCATTATAATCAAATTATTATCGATACTTTTGACCAAAATTATATCAAATTGAATGTTGAGACTCATTTTGGAGAGATAGATTTGCTTTATTTATCTATGCTTGGTGTACTTTTTCTTGATCTAATTATTTTTTTTGAACCTTGTGTTGTTTTGAGTTATGCTTTGGTAACGATTTTTGTATTGTTCCTAAATTTGACCCTTTTTAAATTGGTAGATGTGACATTGTATGTTGTTTGAATGAAGTGTCACTGTGTGAGTAATTTGTATCCATTATCTATTATATTTTCCTTTTCAATGCTAAACATGAATCTATGTCGTGTCCATGTATTCTATGATATGCTCAAAAATATTTGGATCTCCTCATTGGGCATAGATGAGGTAGGTTAATCAACTTAGCTTTAATCATAACCCTTAGTATCTCACTTAAATTCTTATTTCACCTTTGAAGGATTTTCGAATCACTAGTTGTAGATGTGCTTTATTGTGATTTATGATTTGGATATGTAACATTGTTTGCCATAAATTGACTAGGTGAAGATGCATATACATGATTTACACTATTTTCCCCTAGAGGCCTTTGTCATGTAATTTTTTTCCAATGTTGTAATCTTTTCATGTAGTAGTTGATTCTAATTTTATAATCCTACAATTATCTTGTTCATACTAATAATTTGATCATGTAGAGTCTCACAAGTGCAAATTTTGGCTATTTCTTATTGAACATGTAAGCACAAACCCTATAGGGAAGAGGTGTGAATAGGTTGAGTATGGGGATCGGGAACATTGTTATAGGCTAATGCATCTTGTGGAGGAATGATAGCATGGACCTAGTTAAATGGAAAGTAGGTATCACCCTCATGGAGATGAGAAGGAGAAGGAGATTCTTTCATATGCATAGGATATGGTATTGAAACTTGAAACATAGTTGTTAGCTTATGTGTTAAATTATCTATATGTGTTTGGGTTTGCTTGTTAATGGAATTCAACATAGGAGAAAGATAACATGCTATGAGATATGGCATATATTGTAATTGATATAAAGCATCATTTATACATGTGTTTATGTCTTTTTTGAGTTCATTCTAAATTAAAGGGAACAAGCATACAAATTAAAGTATTAAACGTTGCAATAAAAAATGATTAATTTCTTATGTCATTATGATCATGATTATATGAAATACAAATTAGAAGATTTATTGATCAAAATTCGAGTTTTGGAAATAAAATCTAAGTATAAATAGAAAAGGATACAAACCCTAAGTGTGTCAAGGGTTAGGATTTTTTGAATCTAGGGTTTCTTTGTAATAATTTAAAATATATTCAAATACATTGAAACCCTAATATGAAATTGATTTAATTACATAGATTTTCTATTAAAAAAAAATAAAAAAATCAAAGGTATGTAACCCTAATTTATTACACAAAAATTTGGATTAATACAAACTAGGGTTTGAAGCAATATTCAAAGTGAGAGTGTTTGATTCACGTCAGGTTCACCAAATGATTTAACCATTAAGGGTTTAACTATGTAAATTTTAAGTTATATTAAAGGTTTGAGATGAATAAATTAGTTAAATAATATGCAATAATTAATCACTAGTTTGTTATAGATTTTGACTTCTTTTGACATTCTAAAAATAGTAACAATATGCATAAATATAGACTGATATGTCCTTAACCGTTGGCATGTCTATGGATATGTGTAGTTGAATTGTGGCTTACATAACCCTTTTGCATATTATTTTACATTTATTTATGCATTCATATACTTATTAGGTTAGCCTATGGGTGGCACATGGCCTTGTTAGACTATATATAAGAGGTAGGGTTAGTTATTCATAATCATAATTGAGTATTCATTCTTATTGAAAGCATTTGGGAGGTTGCCCCCTCGAAGTGGCTTATCTATTATTCATATTTTCTAATATAATTCCATATAATTATGATATACTATTTTATATCTTCTTATTTGGTGAATTAATATCATTCCAAGTGGTATCAAAGCATCGATTTGGGTCGTAATAAGGTTAAAAACTGTAGATCTTGAAATTTGGATATATCTTGAAAATGGTTACAAATTTCTCTGCAATTATTCTACTAGAGTTGATAAATCATTCAATTAAGTTTTCATTAAAATTTTAGCTCATTTGGATCTGTTTTTCAAAAGTTATCTCCATTTTAGTGTTTTTTATAAATTTGCTCCATAGATTGCAATTTGTGTAATTTTTCAATTTTTTTATATTTTTGGAAACCTTGGAAAAAACTAGTTTGGGTCTATTATTTGATATTTATGATTTGAGTCCTACATATTCAAAAAACATAGTGGTCAAAGTTAGGTAAATGGGGTAAAATAAGGTTCACCACCAAGCCTTTGTATGGTTGGTCCTAACACTCGTGGATGGGGGAAAGGGAAAGAAACCCATAAAACCCCTTTAAGGGATGACATGGAGTCTAAATCATCTGATGTAATTTCTCAAATCCAATCAAACCTACATGGCTTAATGTAGAATGATGTGCAAGTCCAAACTCAAATATCAATAATGCAAGGGGAGATTAATGGCATGAACAATCAGTTACATCAAATCATGAAACACTTGGATACCATTTCATCTTATTTACCACTCAACAACCCTCCACTTTTTCCTTCTATCCTCCTCCTCTTAATACTGACACTGCCAATATGGGGATAAAATTGATATTGTCAAAAGTAGACTTGCACAAGTTTGATGGTAAGGATCCACTCACTTGGATCACTCAAATTAAAAATCTATTTGATTTACACCAAACTCCTAGCTCTCAAAAGGTGGTTATGGCATCTCTGTATCTAGAACCTGAGCCATTCATTTGGTATCATTGGTTTTGTGCTCAAAATAAGAAGACTGGTGCTCCTGTTACATGGTTAATATTCTCTAATGAATTGATGTCTCATTATCGGGATAATGTTTTTGAAACTACTTTAACCAATTAGCAAAACTATGACAAACAAGAATAGTGAAGGATTATATTCATCAATTTCAAAATCTATCCTTACGTGTGGAGGATATCACTGAGGCAAATCTGACTAGCCTTTTTATGGGTGGACTAAAAGATAGTATTTAATTAGAGGTTTGTATGTTTAAACCCACAACTATATCTAAAGCTATACCAAGGGCACCCCTGGTAGAAGAAAAAGAGATCATCAAACATCATCCTTTCACTAATATTCGAGAATGCACCTTCCCAAATCCATCATGGCCTCAACCTACCAAATTAACAGCATAATAAATTGAGGATAAGCATGCCAAAGGGTTGTGTTATGGTTGTGACAAAAAATGGAGCAAAGGTCATATATGTGTTGAAAATAAGTTATTTTACATTGAAGGGGCTAGTGAGGATGAAGAAGATGAGGAGGCATATGTTGAGGGTTTTGAAGGACCGAAGGATAAAGCTATAGATTCTCAACCTACTATCAACTGTCATGCCCTTGAAGGTATTTCTACTCCTCAGACTCTTAAGGTGGTGGGTTTTATTAAGAAATAGAAGGTCACAGTGTTGATTGACTTAGGTAGTACACACAATTTCATCAATAGTAAGTTGGTTGCTCATTTGAATTGTTTCATCTACCTAGCCATAGAGTTTCAAGTCATGATTGTTGATGGTGGTACAGTTAATTGATCTATAAAATGCCATAGTATTAAGTCAGTAATGGGGGACTATTTTCTATATTCTCTTATGTTTGTTATTCCTATGGGTGGGACTACTATTGTTTTGGGAGTACAATGGCTCTCCACATTGGGTACTATTGAGATGAATTTTCATGAACTATTCATGCATTTTTATTTTGAAGACAAGCCAGTGGAACTATGATGATTAAAATTTAAATATCCACAAATTGTTAGTTCACATTAGATGACCAAGATACTAAAAAAAAGTGTTGAAGGATTTATGGCACGCTTGTTTTCCATTGATGTCCAAAAAACTAAGGAGTCTACCCATCCTAAGTTATAACAAATATTGGATGAGCATTCAATTGTTTTTAGACCCATGCCAAAAGGTCTTCCTCTTAGTCATACTCATGATCATGCCATCAGACTCATTCTTGGAAGTATGCCACCCAATATCAGACCATACAGATATCCTTATGCTCAGAAGAGTGAAATTAAAAAAATGATACAAGAGTTGTTAGAGGTAGGTACCATTCACCATAGCCAAAGTCAATATTCTTTTCCAGTAGTCATGGTATGAAAGAAGGATGAAACTTGGAGGATGTGCCCAGATTATAAAGAGCTCAATCCTTAAATAGCCTTCTGTACTCATGAAGGCCATTATGAATTTTTGGTCAAGTTTTTTTCTCTCACCAATGCACCATCCACCTTCTAGAGTTTGATGAATACAATTTTCAGGCCATTTTTGGGAAATTTTGTACTTATATTTTTTGATGACATCCTTATTTATAGAAAAAATTGGGAAGATAATTTACATCATGTGAAATAGGTACTCTCAGTTCTCGAGCAACATCAGTTGTATGATAAACTATCCAAATGTACTTTTGGAGTTTGAGAAGTGGAATATTTGGGTCATATTGTATCACATGAAGAAGTAAAATTTGATCCTACAATAATCCAAGCCATCATGGAGTGGTAGATTCTAAAGACACTTAAGAAACTAAGGGGATTTTTGGGGCTCACTAGTTATTATTGTAGGTTTGTCAAAAACTATGGTAGTATTACAACACCACTCACTTCTTTATTGAAGAAAGACTCCTTCTAATGTACTAATATAGATACCAAGTCATTTGAATAATTACAAATGGCTATGTGTGCCACCTCAGTATTGGCTAATCTAAATTTTTCTAAAAAATGTATGGTTGAATGTGATGCATTTAAATATGGTGTGGGTGCAGTACTCATGCAAGAGGGTAGGCCCATTGCCTTCCAAAGTCATCAATTGAAGGGTAAAAATCAGCTCAAACCCATCTATGAGAAAGGGATGATGGATATTCTACATGCATTCAAATAATGGAGACCTTATCTATTAGGTCATCACTTTTAGGTAAAGATTGATCATGATAGCCTTAAATATTTTTTGGAACAACAGTTATCCTCTGAAGAACAACAAAAATAGGTGATGAAAATGTTAGGTTTTGATTTTCAAATAGTCTACAAGAAAAATAAATAAAATGTGGTGGCCGATGCAGTATCTAGGTGAGATGAACCAATTGAGGCATTTTTATGTGCCATGACCATTCGTCAGGTAGACTAGCTGAAGGAAGTAAGGGTAGAATGGGAGAATGACAGTATTACCCATTCATTGATTGAAAATCTACAGCAGGATTCTAATGGGATTAAAAAGTTTACATGGAAGGAGAATGCATTATGGTACAAAGATAGATTATATCTATGTCAAAATTCTCTTCTCAAATAAAACATCCTTCAAAAACTTCATGCATCTCCACTTGGCAGTCACTCAGGGTTTTTGAAAACCTATCATAGAGTCAAGAAGGATTTTTTTTGGAAAGGACTCAAGGGGGATTTATATAAATATGTGGCCAAATGTATGGTATGTCAACAAAATAAAAGTGAAACCATTAAAACCCCATGTATTTTACAACCCTTATCCATCCCTAGTCAATGATGGGAAGAGGTATATATGGATTTCATTATTGGGTTACCATGATTTGAAGGTAGAAATGTTATCATGGTTGTTGTGGATAGACTCACAAAGTATGCTCATTTTTTTTCTTTATCTCAACCATTGGTGGCCAGTACAATAGCTTCTGCCTTCCTCAATATAGTTCAAAAATTGCATGGTACTCCCAAGATTATTGTTAGTGATCGAGATCCCATATTCACTAGTAATTTTTGGACAAAATTATTTGCATGTTTGGGAACCCAATTAGCTCATAGCTCATCCTATCATCCTTTATCTGATGGACAAACTGAGGTAGTCAACAAATGTTTGGAAGGGTAACTTCATTATTTTCTATCAGATAAACAAGATAAATGGGTTCAATGGTTACCCTTAGTTGAGTGGTGGTATAATACGTCAGTGCATAGTTCATCTAAAGTGTCTCCTTTTATGGCATTGTATGGATACCATCCTCCATCTCTCACTTCACCCTTGAAGACCCATCCAAAAGTACGTGTAGTGGAGGAACACCTTCAACATCAATAGGAAGTCCTTGCTAGTTTGCATGAAAATTTAGCTTTATCCCAGAATCGCATGAAGCAAAAAGCATATCAATGCAGGAGTGAGAGGCATTTTGAAATTGGTGATTGAGTGTTTGTTTGCTTGCATCCATATAAATAGATGTCTTTGAAACAACATAAAAAGTATAATAAGCTATCTCCCAAGTATTATGGTCCTTATTAGATCTTGTAAAAAATTGGTAGTGTGGCCTACAAGCTGGAATTTCCGCCCTCCACTCACATTCATCTATTATTTCATATATCTTACCTTAAGAAGGTCATTTGATAGAGAGTTACCACTCAAACTGAGTTACCATAATTAGATGAGGAAGGGAGGGTTATTCTTGATCCTGAAGTGGTCCTTCAAACATGTACTAAGTAGCTACAATCTAGATTGATTCTTGAGTATCTGATCAAATGGAAGAATCTACCTTCTAAACATGTTACCTAGGAGGATGAATCATTCATGCAACAACATCCAATATTACTTCAATATTGAGGACAAAATTGTTTTGAAGGGGAGGGGAATGTTACGCCCTTAACCATTGGCATGTTTATGGATATGTGTCATTGACTTGTGGCTTGCATAACCCTTTTGCATATTATTTTACATTTATTTATGCATTCATATACTTAGTAGGTTGGCCTATGGGTGGCACATGGCCTTGTTAGACTATATATAAGAGGTAGGGTTAGTTATTCATCATCATAATTGAGTATTCATTCTTATTGAAAGCATTTGGGAGGTGGCCCCCTTGAAGTGGCTTATCTATTATTCATATTTTTTGCTATAATTCCATATAAATATGATATACTATTATATATCTTATTATTTGGTGAATTAATATCATTCCATAGACTTATCTAAAAAGTGACTGTCATGAATGATTTGGGTTCTAAAAATTGGGTTCTAGATAGTCTTAAGTGTCATCAACAGGGTCTCAGGATCTATTTACTCACTAGATAGTAGCACCCTACCTGAACAGGAGTGCCATATTATTATAATGTCCTTAAAGTGTTGTTAGTGTTCTATTTTCAATATTATTCCTATTTTTTGGGAGCACCTACACTTGTGTTTCTAGATCCTATTCCTGCATGCACAAAATCTAGAACTCTATGTTGTGTTTGGAAAACCTAATTTAGTGTGCAAACCCTAATCCTCCTTGCAAGTATGGCATGAGAAATAATTGTGTGTTTGTTAATTGTAGAGGTTAGACATCCTCAATACCCCAATGCTAAGAGAGTTTTCTACCTACCAATACTCTGAGGAGAGATCAAGACTGATGTAGTTCTCCCACCTAGTGTTTGGTGCAAGTGTAAGTGAATGCTTGAATGAAAGTGGTCTTAAATACCTTGAGTATGCTTGAGCTTTGAAATCTTTGAAATTTGGGCTTAGGTATATTATAGATGGTAGTATGTATAAGTGGGGTAGAATAGGTATCAAAGACCTTAATTTTGCTCAACTTGTTTCTTGTTTGGATAGGATTTTGCATCTATTTTCCATCTAATGAATAGAGGTCAAATAGTCTTGTATTTATAGATATTTATAGCTTGTGTGGATAAGAAAATGTACTTAGGCTAACCTTAGGAGGGGCACACATTGGAAAAGTATCCATTAGAGAGAGTTAGGGCAAAGGACAGTAGCACCCAGTTGGGGACACTAGTGCCATGTGGTTGTAGAATCCCAAAGGTGGCACCAATGTCCACCTGGTAGACTACTAGGAAAACTAGGTTGGGATATAGGAATGTTGTCCTAAGACTATGTTTAAACTGACAGTAGCTATTTGTGGTCTACACAATGACTATAAAAAGTGTGGCAAAGGCTCTAGTATAGGTTTAGGGCTAAACTAGGAATAGGCTAATTCAAGCAACACTCTTAGCATCCAAATACCACTTTTAGGTGATTACAATACCATTATGAAGACCTCAATACTGCTAAACTTTAAGACTTATGTCTCAATATTTCACTATAGCTAGGAACATTATTTCTATTTTCACCATTCAAACACAACATTCTGACCAATCATGTACTCTTTGATTATAGGAAACGTAGGTTTGAAGAGTTGTGCCTTGCTAACTAACACAAATCTTGTAATGTCTTCATTGGAGAGTATGATGCCACTAGAAAAAATAAGACACAAGGTGGCATTGAAACCTTGAAAAATCCTCAAAAAATCCACAACATCCAAAAATCAACTATAATGCAATTAGAAAGGGCAAACTTTGATCCAATCCTCTTGTGAGCAACCTTAACCAAATTGTCTACACTATAACTAGAAACTTTCATACAACATGAACGTAGAACTTGGGTTTTCTTTTATCTTTGCTTCTAGCTATTATGACCAAAATGATTTTCACCTCAAAAACATAACTAAAAACCATTTAGAAAATAACACTAGGACTTAATTTTAGTGTTGAGAATGCATCAAGTTCTAAGACAAGGTTTCCTGGCAAAAGCCATCCACAAGAAAATGTTGGAAGAAGATATGACATAAAATGTATGGATACATTGATTTCTATAAATACAAAGTATAATATCTCATAAAATGTGTGTAAACTTATTTTGTGAAGATTTGTGCGTAATCCTATTTTATTAATTAATGTGCACAACAGGTTGTTGTAGGGGATAAGATCAAACAAATCTCAACCACTCTAATGACCCCACAAGAAGTAGCCTAGTCAAATCATTCAAACTCGACCCAATTTTGAGTCTCATAAGCACCACCTCGTACATCATATATGTGATGAAACTTCATCTTCAATGTTAAGTAGAAATCATCGTTATTATTAAAAAATTTAAAAAGGTTGAAATTTTATTAAATATCCTATATTTTTAATACATAGTGTATTAAGAGATGTATATTGTAATAAGTACATGTTAGACACGTGGCCCATAAGATCATCCAACCTAATCCCCTTGATAATTTGAATGGGGTAGGGATAATAAATGACAAAATGATCCCCTTG